>KZ805606.1:7657-33376 GCA_003073855.1 Periconia macrospinosa
ATGTTTGTAAATATTTGCGCAACCCCGCTTTTTTTTTTTTTTTTTTTTTTCTCAATTTCTCTCTCTCTCCACGCGTGCGTTGTACGTACATCAGATGTACCTAGGTACCCCACCCACCCCTTGTAACATACATACACACTTTTGTACAACACGCGCGCGCGCGCGTGGGATGGGATGGGATGTGTGTCTTAGGCTAGGAGGTGGGGGGGTTCGGAGATGAGAGAGGGAGGGCTGAGTGAGGGTGAGTAAGCGTTGGGTAAGTGGATGGACGGGTATGTATGTTGGTACATACGAGCAGGCGGGTAGATATAGGTGTGTGTGTGTGTGGATGGGTGAGAAAGAGAGGGGACGGTGAAGCGTGGGTGTTTGGGATGTAGTAGATGGTGAATGGGGATCGTGTGCGATAGAGAGTGGTGGGTCGGTATGGTGTACATGTGTGTAGTTGTGGCCCCGGGTGGGTGGTCAAGAGGGTTTAATATTCGTACAAGGTATGTAACAGTGTTGTTGAATATCATCATGCGTTATCACGCGCGCGCGCGCATGTTGCGCTGCGGTGTTCTTTCGCTCTACATTAAAATTGAGTTGATAGATGGATGTAGGAGTGGAGTTGGTAAAGCAAAGCGTATGGGAAAGTTAGGCGGTGAATGTGTAGGAGACAATTAACAAATGCCCCTCTCCGTCCTCCATCTTTTTGTTTTGTTTGGGGTTTTTGTTTGGGGTTTTGTTTACATAGCTGTGGTTGATAATAATTCTTATTTCTATAGTTTAAATTGAGCTTGGTTCTGGCTACCGGAGTATAAGAACAAGGTGTATGCACATGTATGTATGCATACGCCGTTGTGGTGCTGACATGGAAATACATACATTCAGTTTCCATGTTGTTGTACAATTTAAGGCACAAAGCGTCTAGTTCTCTCTAGAACTAATGTGTGTGATCGACGAAAGCACGCGCTCCAGAACGTGGTGACAAAAACCCCACGTGCATTGTGATACTGTAATACACACGTAGGGACTGAATTAATCAACCCCCTTGCTTCACGTGTCCCGGTTGCACTATGTACTATCTCATCCCGACGACATACCTTCCTCGTCCACGGAAAAAAAAAAGAAAAAGAAGCAAAAAAATCAAAAAGGAAAAAAACAAAAACCTGATATATTGCATATGCCACATTCAAACAACCCCCCTTACTCCTTAACCGCCTCCTTCTTATGCGAAGAAGAATACACAACCGCACCCGGTTTCGCCAGACCAGCCTCAACATCTTTCTCCACCATCGCACTAACCCTCTCCCTCCTCCTCCTCTCCTCCTCCTCCCTCTCCTTCTCCTCCTCACCACCTCCCCAGACGAAATTCCCCGCGCCGCCTCTCCCCGCTTTGCCCATGGGAACACCCTGCCCCGCTACGCTGTTCGCGCCATCATTGTGCTGCTGAGGCGCAACGTCTGAAGAAGAGGTGAAAGTTCCTGTTTTGGCGAGCTCAGCCGGCTGGTACCAGTTCCCGGCTCCACCGCGACCCGTGTGCGCGTACGCTGCTGCTGAGGACGAGTTGTTGTTGTGAGGAGGGTCTGAGACTGGGGATGTGGCGGTTGGGATGGCGGCTTCGACGTCTTCTGCGACTCGCTTGGTTTGCTCCCGTGCTTGGATGATGTTTCCTGCGCCGCCGCGACCGGACATTTTTGTTCTTTTTCGAGTTCTTGTGTTTGAGTGGAGGCGGTGGGTCGGGGGAGAGTCGGCTCGGATACGACGAGATGTATGTAGGTAGTATGAGGAGCTTTGATATCTAACGGTATTTTTTGAAGAAGGGGTGTTTCTGCAGATATTTTTCGAAAATGTCGTATTTATTTTAGTTGGGCATTCAACTTTGTTCTTCCTTTTACTATTCTTAGAAGCTGATGAATGTCGGAATCAGCTATGCGCGTATTGTCGCGGGTTTCGAAACAAATCGAGGCGAACACAATCTTCTCCTCCAGTTAATGCGGTAGTTCTCGGTCGGTAGGGTGCTTATGCGATGCGTAGATGTTAGTATTCCTCGTATATTAACTTGTGAAGGTGGTGAGGGTGAGGGTGAAGGTGAAGGTGAAGGTGAAGGTGAAGGTGAAGGTGAAGGTGAAGGTGAAGGTGAACGGATGGGTCGATGGGTTAAAGCTGTCTAAGTAGCGCCCCGCTTCATACAAATTGATGATTAATTAAATGGGGTAAGTTACGATAAGAAAACTGCCTACTCCAACGCCACCTCTTTGCCTTCTTTCCATCCACGATGGTAATGAAAATATACGACATAGAAAACCAGATCATCTTGGAGGCGGGACGGGGCGGGGTGGTTGGCGCGGGGGGTGGGTTGTACCTAAGCGAGCTTCATTCATAGGTACAGATGTACATGTATGGAGCCTCAACACGTTATACGAAGTACTTTACCCCAAGAATAATATTATTCAAGGTCCTAAGAACCTCCTGTCAGCCTCGAAAATTGAGATTATCAAATTATGTAGTCTAATAGTGAAGATTAACCACGCGTCAATGCAAACTTTACTGTATTGTGAGGGACCGCGCGCCAATCGGAATGGTAGCGTGAGCGAGCAAGGATGCATCAGTATTGGTTCCCTGTAGTATACCTTCTCGACAGCAGGAGGGACGCGACTCCTCCCACTTTCAATCACATCTTCTGTGAATCTTAACACTAACAATTCCTCCAGGTCCAGCGCGTCCGCCAGATTGAGACTCATTTCTTTGAGCATTTTATTCTTTAGCACGACTCCCCACCCACCCAAGCGGCACCCCCGTCATCATTTCAAGCTGTTGTGGCTTCACGCGCGTCTCTGAATTGCAGCTGTTGAGATCTGGATAGCAGGCACTGGCGCGCCCGCACCTCGTACGCACAATATGTCGACTTCGCATTCGCCTTCCAAAGGAACGCCGCGACGCGTGCTCGGCGACGTGGCTCCAAAGGCTCTCAACACGCCCTCGATACAAGGAAACGCGCCGCGTCCATCTGAGGGCACAACAACCACAAGCAGCCCGCTGAAGCAGGTTTCAAGCCTTTTGCCCAATGCTTCTGTAGACAAGGAGAATTTGACTCATCCATCGCCATTCCTCCAAACCAAGAAACGGACCATCTATGAAGTGGAGGACGCGGAGAACGCGGGGAACGCGAAGGCCATGTTCGGCGCACGCGAGCCAAAGATGGGTTGGAAAAATGCTCTCACTGCTACTGGACTGGAGAGACATACGGTACTTTTCATCGCGTGTACTATGCGCGGACCAATTCACTAATATGCTGCTATAGACAAGCCATCCCGTCGACCTACCAATGCCCGGATCGCCAACTGAGCGCAACACACCAACTCCAGAGCCCGAGGAGCAGACAGCCCAACCGCATTCACAAGAAAGCGTATCCTTCTCCAACTACATAGACTACGAACAGTGCGCGAGCCAGAAGAGCGAACACCCTCCCCCATCGCCATCGCCATCTCCTCCACCTCCCACCGCAGAAGTCAAGAAAGAGAAGTCAAAAGCCGAGCTTCTACGCACAAGATTAGCTCTAGGCATATACAAGGTCAAGACGAACCAGACGGGAAAACGCAGCTCGGAAATCATCTCTTCGTTCGAGGCGACAAACACACCCATCACCTCTTCTACCGAATCAATACCTCCGCAAGGCGTCGTCCCTAGTATAACCTTGTCCACCACAACGCACAGCGCGCCCTTCGTGTCCGTGAAAGCGAACCTCGATCCCGGCCGGCCCATCGGCAAGCTGACCCCCGCTCCCGTTCTTGTCCCCACCGCCTACTCCTCGCGCATGGCGCAAGACTACAACATGGAATCGTCGCCGCCGCAGCCGCAGTCCGTCTCCCCGGAACAGCTCATGTCGTCCGCCAAGAGGCGCAACCAGGCCCAATACATGACCCCCGTCCCGAAACGTTTTCGTGAAGTAGAGGCGCACACCGAGGGTGTGGACGCGCCGTTGGAGGAGCGGATAGAAAGGATGCGCAGTCAGGAGTCACGCGTAGATGAAACACCCAGTTCGGTTGGGAAAGGCAGTGCCGCGAAGGGGCTGATGGATTTGAAGCATGGGCAGAGGTAATATCTTTAGCTACATGCAAGACGATGTATACAGGAAGAAGCTTGGGGGAACGGGGTATACATCATGTTGATACTCGAACTCTCCCTGGGGCAGCTCATACCGTGTTTTTTCCTTTCTTTCCCAACGGGCTTCTTGTAGTTGTCCAGAGGTAGGAAGGAGGGTGGTTTGCATGCGTATGTATTCGCGAAAACGCAACCCCGAACATCCTCCAATATGAATTTGTTATACCGGAGCTTTTATCAGCTGCATGCATGATGACTCGTTTGTGTCTTGTTTTTAAAAAACATGTGTAGGTAGGCTCGTGAAGGACATACAGGCTTGATAGTCAAAGTGGAAGGTCAGCGAGCCTTGCTTAACACATGTTTTAAGAGTCATAAGCGTATTATGAATAGTGGTTCAGATACGGATGTTAAAAAGGTTATGTAGTCTGTCTCTGACAGGGTAAGGTCACAGCCTATTTTGCTTCTTTTCTCAAGTGCAACTTTTTCACTGCTGTCTTCGAAAGGAGGACATGCTGGTTAACTGGTATGTATGTTTGTGTGTCTTGTTCATAGAACAACATGCTAACCGTGCATGCCGTACTTAGATATACATCTATATATATATATATATATAGTAAGTTAACCCCCTCCCCCTAAACCACGCGAACGAACTCAGCACTCCCCAAGAATCAATCCATTCACCTCCCTCTCTCTCCCTCCCTCCGTCCCAACCAAAACCCCCTTTACGACCACTTCACCTCCCCATCCTCCCCATCCTCCCCACCACCATCCAGCCCCCACCCACCATACGTATCCACGAACCCCTCTCTCTTCAAATACTCCTGATGCTCCTTGCCGCGCCACGCCAGCGTACTCGCGAGGCGCCACGAGGTGTCGAGTTTGGGCACCACGATCTCGACGAGCTGCAGATGCGGCGGGTCCTGGAGCTCGGGCTTGGCGAGGATGGCGGCGAGCTCGGATTTGGTCTTTGCGTGGTGGTACGATGTCGAGGGAGATGGGTGGTGGTATAGAGGGAGCAGGTGTGCGTAGGATGTTGGGGTGATGTCGTTGTATGCTGGTTTTGTATATGTATGGTTAGTATTGTTTTTTTTGGGGGGGGGGGGGGGGTGGGGGGGTAAGTGAGAAAGGAGGAACTCACCTTCACTCGCGCCCCAAATCAATCGTTCGATAGTGTATCCTTCGTTGTTGATGACAAAGATGATGTTCTTCAATCCCGCTTTAATCATGGTGCCCACCTCCTGAATCGTCATGGCCATGCTCCCATCGCCCGTGAATAGCAACGTGCGCCCCTTGATGCCCGTCTTCTCGCTCATCTCGCGTCTCGCGATCTCCGCGCCGAGCGTCGCCCCCGTCGCCCAGCCAATGCTGCCGTAGTAGATCTGCGTCTCGTACGTCGTGTGTGGCGGGAAAGGGATGTCGCAGATGCCGAAGGTGGAGGTTCCGGTTTCGGTGAGGATGATGTCGTGGGGTTGGAGGAAGGCTTGGATCGAGGGCCAGAGGGAGGATTGCGTGATGTCTGTTGCGTCTTTGTCGAGGGGTTCGCGCGGGGGAGGGAGGGTTGCTTTTGGGATGGCGGTGTGCTGCGGGGTGGATGGGAGGGCGGCGGTGAGGGCGCTCAGGAGGGATTTGATGGTCGTGTTTGGGTAGGTTTTGCCTTTTACGACGACGTTGGAGGGGTTGATGTGGATGGTGGATTCGTCGGCGAGCTTTCGCGAGAAGCCGGCCGTGTTTGTGTCGGCGGGGAGGTAGCCTAGGGTGATGACGAGGTCGTTTTTCTTTGCTTCTTCTTTGACGCCTGGGGTGCTGATTTCGCCGTTCCAGACTCCCATCCAGTTTTCGTCGGTCCAGTCCACGATGCCTTTGCCCATGTTTGCGGAGAAGATGGGGACTTTGAGTTTTTTGGTTAAGTCTCGGACTTCAGTGCTTGCGCCGAAGCGTTTGGCGAGGACGTCTACGAGGACGATGGGGTGTTTTGCGGAGGATATTGCTGTTGTGATGGCTTTGACTGCTTCATCCTGTGCGGATTGATCAATCACAGGGGAGAGATCAATCGGAGTATTGAGGAGATCGGCAGATACTTTCTCGGCAGACAAGTCGAGAGGGAGAAAAATGTAGACTGGACCAGACTGGATGAAGCATTCTCGGATCGTTTGATCAATCTCCTTGGGTGCGGTTTCAACATTCCAAAGCTGTGCACTGGCGAAGCGGAGCTCCGCTGAGGCTCGTTGATATACCTGTGCGCTGTGAGTCTCAAGGACATAGATGGTGAGGTATAATCAATGCGTCAAAGTACCTGGTGGTCTGGCTTGTAACCGATAGAATGGTGGATCATCATGTGGTTTTCTTGCATTGCCCTTGTCGTTTGTCCCACGACATGGATCACTTTGATGTGTTCGGACATGGCGCCCGCGATACCATTCAAAGCGCTGAGCTCGCCCACGCCGTGAGTCGTGACCACTATGCAATCTCAGCCACAAGATCTTGGTGGTTTCAATAAAATAACTTACAGCATCCTGGGATGTCTTTGATGCGGCCATATCCGTCAGCCGCGTATGCTGCATTCAACTCATTTTGATTTCCCACTGTAAAAGGTCAATACCATATTCGAATAGATGAGCGTGAGTAAAGCATACCCCATTTGAGACCTTTGACTTGAAATATGGGATCAAGAGACTGCAGATTAAAGTCGCCCGGGCATCCAAAGATAGTGTCTATGCCGACTTGATGGAGTCTCTCCCACAGATAGCGACCCAGAGTGATTTGGGCCATCTTCAGAAATTTGATCGTAGTTACTTAAATCAAAACAATAGGTATAGAAGTGCAGATAACGATCGAATTATTGCCGGGGTAAGTTTCCACGGAATCGTTACACCTAATTGTCCACGGGCAAATCGGACCTCGGAATAGAGGTGAGGTTACACTGGATTGATTCCGACCGATACAAAGCGACAAAGCAGGCCGAACGTCAGGTATGCGGATCAAGCTTAAAAGGGCCGACCTTACAGTAACCTAGGCTCGACTTGGGAGTTGAAAGGTAAAGAAGCTGAACATTAGGGCGTAGATCCAGATTAAATGTCATGATTCGTTGTTTGCTACATGTATGCAGCAGTTACATAATAGGTCCACCTTGAAGACTGACATCATCACGTGCAGTTGCACCGCGGTACATTCCCGCACTCGATAACGTATCTCGGCCGAGATTTATTGTAGATACTGTATGTAGAAAGCCACATAGAGCTGCACTGGAAGCTGGTCAAAGCATCAAAGAGCTAACTGATTAATGCACCCTTGTCGTCGACTCGTATACTACTGTAGACGGCTGCGATATGTCTTTATGGAATGCTATTTCAAAGCTATGCATCTTCATTCTTGAATGACTTATAAGAACAAGCTGGTATAAAGTAGATTGTCTTGATGTGGGACATGTCCTACAACACGGGCAGAGGCGGAGCTTCGGAACATCCGCTGGTAAGCGGGGGAGGGGAAAGATGCAGTGCGGGGTTGTCCTTCTGTTTATCCCTTGTAAACAAAGCACATTTCCATCTCCTGAAAACAGCAAAATAATGACTGACACCGATCTGATTGATTTGGAATAGCTACACAACCCCGCTCTCTTCCGTCGTGCCAGTCAACACTGATTGCTGATTTGCGTCCTCAAAAGTCGCCAGCTTGAAATCGTAAGGCAGCTCCAAGTCCGCTTTATCATCGCCTTGGAGCGGCTTGAAGTCGACTAATAAGGAATCTTTGACAGCAAATACCGCGTCATCTTCAATATACTTGCTTTTCCGGTCAAATATTTGAGTCACAATAGGTTTATGTCCTGCCGCCGAGATCTAATCACGCCTGTCAGCCCATGCCGATGACACACCATGAAATAGACTTTGGACTTACGATAAAGTGAATGTGCGCTGGTCGCATTGGATGTCTATCCAGTGCCTGTAATATCTTCCCCGCAGGCCCATCGAATGGAATAGGATACGGTACTGGTCTCAAACAGTAGAAGTTGTATTTTCCATCCTTCCCCGTAGTAAACCTGCCTCGTAGGTTCATATCTTCTTGATCAGGATCCTGTTGTTCATACAGTCCATTAGGTGCTGTGTGCCACACATCCAGCACCGCACCTTCGATGGGCTTCCCCGTTTTAAAATCAGTGACAGTGCCGTGCATCCACGTTCGGTCGCCTTTTCCCTCAATCCCAGATACGATTGTGTCTCCCATGTTCTTTTGCGGGGCATCCTTCCGCCAGAAGGGACCTAGGATGGCGGTCGCTGTGGGCTCGTCTGTGGCATCGGATGTGAGCTTGTACGTGATTTCGTCGACCAAAGATTCAAGGCCTAGCACGTCGCAGACCAGTTGGCCTTCATTGCGGCGGTCATCCGACATGCGACCGGCTTCGTTGAGCTATGTTAATGCTTGTTAGCTATGGTTCAATACGATTTAGGAGACTCAGGAGACATACAAGCTCTACTCCGGACATCCATTCATCCACCGTGAGCTCGTTCTCGCGCGCAAAGTCATGCAGATGGCGAATCAAGCTCGAGGTGAGCTGTCGCACTCGGGGCGTTGCCTTTGGACCAGTGGCATTGATGACTGCCTCGGTGAAATGTGGGTTGAATTTGTGGGGCTTGCCGTCCGATACAGCTCCGTTGGTGGCCATGATTGCTGCTGGTGATTTGATTCAAGGGTTTTCAGCTAGGTTCCAAATAGGTATGTTGCGCTGATGGTATTTGAGGTGATCCGCGCAGACATATAAAGTATTAGGACGGCGCAGCCGGCAGCTCATGCTATAAAATGGAGACATGTCTTGCCGTTACACGGCGGGGTTGGAGGAGGCATGATACAGGGGTTGACACGTCGGAAAGCAGCATGTCGTGAGGTTTGTGCACCAAATAATAATTGACCAATACGGAGGAGAGAAGTCTGACATCTGATTTGTATAAAAATACAATTGAACAAACCTATCCGATATGCGTCCTTCCGATGTGTCAACCCCTTGTACTTCGGTATTTTGATCGGCTTTTGGGTTTCCGACGCTTAGAGGGGCGTTCCGATGCTTAGAAATACCAGTTGACCGATATTTTAGAGGAACGGCCGAGGGGAAAACTCGCGATGGAAGAAACGGGGGGTTGTAAGACAAGGGGGAAAAATTAAACCACAAAATGCAACTACACATATGTGCATCTTCCTTGATATATACAGAGGGGTGAAACGCCGGGTGGTGACGTTTCGGGAGGACTAACAGTTTCTACGAATTAGAGGTTCTGCGACTTCTATCCGCTATGTTTAATTTGTGGATATCGCTTGGTACACTATCTACCCGGCCTGTCACCACCCGATGTGTCACCCCTCTGTACAAGCGCGTGAACGTTGTCTTGCAACCTAGATCAATCCATGTGCTTATCTACCTGTGTCTGTATTTAGCCAGAGCTGGATACTATCACGATAGATGCAGTTTATATATGTACGTGTATAGTATGAAAGTTGTTCCATTGAAACGTCGTATTTCATCCATCTAAAACTGTTCAAGATCCCATATTAGAAAACCGTAAATATCAAAAGTCTAGCTCAATCCAAATTATCCTGAATATCCTGTATGTCCTTGGTATCATGTGTCGTTAAGTTTTTTCGCAAAGATCATCAAACCCTCTATTTCTTGTCGCCGCTACCTCCCCAGAGGTTGGAGACCGCTCCACCAGCGCTCTTTGCTCCATCAGCAATGCCACTGCCTGCTCCCTTGACCCCATCGGCAGCACTTTGGCCGTATCCTCCTAATGGTCCTTGACTCTCGATCGATCGTCCCTGCTCGTCCTTTCCGCCGCGTTCTGCCCTGTTGATACCCTCCTTAGAAAGGGCATCACCAATAGGTTGGCCAAGTCCGCCTTGGCCAACCTGGCCACCGACGAGATTGTTTACACCATCTTGCAGGTTGTCGACGGGAGCGACGCCGGTGACTTTAGTCTTTTCGAGTTGTTCTGTTAGACTGTCAGTAAGTTTCAAGCAATGTCGAAGGAAAGGTGGACATGCGTTTTGTAGCATACGAAGCCTTGTTGTCTTTTGTGAACCACTGGAGATATTTGTCCTCGATCCATGGAACCCAGTTCTCATACTGGCGATTATAGAAATCACCAGCTTGCTGCTTGTAGGTTTTGGGTTGGTTTGGGTTGGGGGCTGCCATGTTGTTTATGGAGAGGGAGTAGTGGTTCAAGGAGAATACTGTGAAGGTTTTTGTTTATCTGAGAAGAAGCTGTGATATTGATAGTCGACCGAATCTAGACAGGATTTATACTGCGTGCAGACAGTGATCTCATCCTGGTCCTTTAGCAAGAATCGTGGCTAGTGACGCCGTCTACGTCATCGGCCTGGACCGAATGATCGCAACGTAGACGCTTGGCAGGGTTACACCCGCAAAGATCTGCACCAAGTGTGTCTGGTGGTTGCGCGCTAGAGAAAAAGAAATGAAGACGGTGAGATTCAGATCTGCCTGATCTCACTCGCTTGTGATGCGCAGAACGCAGGCATGGCAGAGATTAGGTGTAGCAGATATCAATCCGAAATGAAGTAGACGTGACCTGGAAGTCCTAGACTGTAGAGATCACTTTTTAGGAGAGTAAGTAATTTACTATGGGCAACCGATTTTATGTTGAGGTGGTTATAGTGCTAATATTTACCGATCGATGGGAGACGAGGGGAAACAGCAAGATGTTGAAGGGCCTAAGTAGAACCACATCTTGTCCAATAACGTGGCTTCAAAACGGAATTTTCCGGTGAGTTTCGTGATCGTTTTCGGCTCCCAGTCAAACTGTTCACATGTTAACGACAAGTTCGCTTAGCGTGATGGAGGATGTCTGCAATATCGATGAAGCTGTTCTGCTCGATAAGAGATCTCTTTTGAGGGATCCTACCTCACTAAAATATTGTAACAAAAATATATGATAAAAAAGGCGGCGCACCTGTATTATAAAAACCCGAGTCTTAAGAAAGGAGGTGTTTTAGATGCATGTAGAAGGGCTCTCGCGCGTCAGAAAAAGATGGATACGAAGGGCGAACATCCGACATCTAATCCAAAACAACAATACCTAAAGTGCAAATCATGTATGCTTCTTATATATAGCATAAGTCATCTCGTTGTTCTACATATAAAAATATGCATATAGTTTGATAGGTCATTGTGGCAGGCCGCAGTCCTGGGGATCATTTCGCGATGTTCTGGCCCGAGATGTGACTTAGTCAACGCTTCCTCCACAGACTCAGCCTCCACCACCACGAACGATTCCCGGATGGAAAGCGCCATAAATGATGGGAGAAGGGCGCAACATACATATCGTCGTAAGCGGTTGATTCGTGCACGACAAAAGCAGTTGGGCGAAACGAACGCACAGACCTCTCCACCACCCTTGGTTCAATGTTGACTACATACATCCATCGATGTCCTGTAGAAGAGTCATACTATGCCAATCATCTCACGGGAATTCTGTTCCCCCAACGCCGTCCCGTGATGACTCTCATTGCGGGATGTGACTTGATGGGGAAATCCAATAAGGGCTCATTTGTCGCAAGGCTGGCTGCCTGTACACAAGGCAACAAGCTGATCATGATTGACTCAACGCCGCCCCATTGGATGAATAGGGTAATCTGTGTAAGGGAACCCGGATTGTCTGTGCTACTATAAATGCCTCTGTTTTGACTTCATCTCGTATACCAACTCGACCAACTCTCATCAACCACCACGTCGCTATGGGTTCAAGATTCTCAAAGATCCTGCGGCGGCCGCACGTGACCGGCGTTGTTGCCAGTCAGGCTGTGACCACCCAAGCTGGGCGTCCCCACGAGTCGCAGCTTCCGTACAGAGACAACGACACCGTTACCTCGCAAATGTCGACTTCTGCCCACAACAGCCTCTCTCAAGCCGCAGACGACAACGCCCTCATGGACATCGACCGCTCCCCTGATTCAGCACTTGGCAATGATATAACATCGCAGGACACTTCTGATTCCCGCGCCGCCTCCCTCTTGAACGCCATGAGAGAGTTACCCGGTGCAGTCAACGACGATATAAACTTGGTCGAAGTGGAACCTCTGAAGGATTGCCTGATCTGCTGCGAGAAAATTCCGAGGGATCAAGTAGCCATCGAGCCTTGCCTCTGCAAGAACTACTACTGCGTCTCCTGTCTAAAGAATATGTTCCTTGATGCATGTAAAGACATCTCTCGCATGCCCCCACGGTGCTGTGGCATCATCCCGATCCACTACGTCCGACCCTACCTATCGGAAGAGGAGCTTTCTCGATTCAGGCTGAAGTTTGAAGAGCGAAACACCAGGAAGCCGTTCTATTGCCCAGTACAACGATGCTCTGCCTTCATACCCAACCGCCTGCTCCCACAGTCGAAGTCAAACAAGGGTAAGGAACGTGTGGATTCCGTTGTCGGCACACCGAATTCAGTCATTGTCGCGTGTCCACAATGTGAAGCCGATATATGTACCGAGTGTCGCAACCTAGCACATTCGGGATCTCCTTGCGAGCCTTTCAAATACGGTCTTGACGAAACGACGGCAAAGCTTTTGAAGCGCTGGGGTTACAAACGCTGCCCAATGTGCGGAGAGGGTGTGAAGAGGATGTTTGGGTGTACCCATATGGAATGTCGATGTGGAGCCCATTTTTGCTGGACCTGCTTGGGCCCTCCAGATGATTGCGATGATGCGTCTGATGATGAAGACTACCAGGATAACGAGCCTGTAACCTCTGCCGAGATTTCACCTGGCGCAGAGGATGGCAAGAATGAAGAGGACCAGATCGCGAAGCTTACAAATCTGGACGCTGGTACACCTGGTAAGTTTAACGTCAATCATATCCGTCATCTTTGTATTTGAATATTCCTGTGTATATTTGCTGACTTTGCTGCTCCACCCTATCCAGATGACTGGGCAGCTTCAAATCTCAATTTCGGACAAGAACCTTCAAACGAGGAACCACCCGTAACAGGGATGTGCGAACACTACTTCTCCGAGCATTCAATCACTCTCAAAGAGTCACTTTTGGGGACCAGCTTGACTCCCACTAACCAAATGGAATGCATGAGGTGCTGGCGCGAAATTCACCCAACTGTCGAATATCGCTATCGTATACGACCATACAAGCCCACAGTAGTACCTGCCGGAACGCCCGCTTCACTTGATAATGACCAGCATACTACAAGGCGCCCACATAATCGAGCCCGTGAGCATACACGTGTTGAGCGTACATTACCGGTTAAGAGAGAACTCAGCGGGTACGCGGCTTCCGTGCCGGACCTGACCGCTCCGCCAGTGGACCAACTTCCCGCTTCCATACCCCCTCGGCATACAAATAGCGACTGGCTCCCTGCCCCATCTAATTACATTGTCGATACCTACGGTAACATCGTCACTACGCAGGAGCCACCGCGCAAACGACGTCGCTATTCTGTGCACGATCCTTCCGACCTTGACATCCAACCCCATCAAACCACCACATTTAACAGCAATACCGCCATTTCTCAGCCATCTTCCTCTTCAAAAGAAGCGGAAAACCCACATCCACATTTCAATATGGCATACCGCTGCTCTGAATGCACCATCATCGTCTGCAGCACGTGTAAAGAGGAACTAGATTCAGGGGAACGGATGCAGCAGTACGAAGAGCTCGAAGCGGAGAGGAAAGGAGTGAATCATTGGGGGCTCGTAAATGAGACAAAGGTGGTTTCGGTAGGTGGTGCAGAGGACGAAGCGATGATGGCTGCGGAGCAGATGGTGAGGTTACGGGAGGGAGATGGACTAGCGTTGCAACCGTGAAATCTTGGGGAGAGTGAGGTTTCTTTCTAAAGGGAGAATGCGTAGTGGGCTGACTGGTTATATTTGGTCTGGTAAAGGGGCGGTGAGTGTATATATTATTTTTACATGGATATGCAGAACATGATAAGAGAAGTAAGGTAATGAAATGATGATCAATGAAATGACAATGAATTGTAACGTGCTCCGATTCAAGGAGTCAAGAATGTATGTCTGGGTTTATTACAGTTATACCCAGAGTACCATGGATACAAAGTCGTTTTATGTCGAAACACATGGTATGTAGCATATCATACTTACTATAGTTATCGATATTCCTACCCTAACAAATGTCATGTAGTAACCGTGGACTTCCTCCTCCTCCTCCTCCTCTCTCCTCTCCACTACATAGTTACTTTAATTTCTCCATCCATCCATTCAAAACTTGCAAATATGTTTTTTTTTTAACTTGGGGTTGGATATATGGACACACACATACACACACACACACATATATATATATATATATAGGTATATACAACGTACAATGTACAATATATCCCCCGATTCCTCACCCTCTCTTACATAACATTCTTTTATCCAGTGCTCTTTCCCGTTTCTCCTATTTTTTCCTCTGTTTTTTACTCTTTTTTTTAAAAAAAAACTATACGTATCTTCTACCCTTTCCTTACTTGCTTGCTTGCTCTCTCTTGCTTTTCAAACTATTTTAAATCATTCTCTCTTTCTTTTTAAAGATGTTAATATCGTTCGTATAATCAAAAAAAAATAGTTAGTTAGATAGTTAGTTAGACAGTTAGTTACTTAATAAAGAAATTTTGTATGTGTGTATATGTGTATGTGTACGTGTATGTATAAAGCAGGAACCTTCAACACCCCCCTCCCTAGAAAGAAGAAATAAGGAATATATGTAAGAAATAGGGAATAAGGTCTAATAGGTGGTAGTAGTAGGAGGAGGATACGAAAACGGAAGAAGAGAGAGAGGAACGGGGGAACGGGTAAAAGGGGTAAAAGGATAAATATGTAAAGGAAAGGGGAGGGGAGGGAGAAGGAAGATGTGTATGTAGGTTAGGTTAGTTGTTAGGTTAGGTAAAAGCGTATATGTAGTTAGTGTAGAGAGGAGAAGGGGGGAGGGGAGTTAAAGGTGAAGAAGGTGAAGAACGGGGGTGGAAGAAGGGGGGGTTAGGTAGGTAGGGAAGGGAAGGGAAGGGGAGAGGGGGGAATTAATTTAAAATTATCTTTTTTTTTCTCGATCCCCTATATACTTTTCTGAATTTTTTTGGGTATATAGTCTATGCTCGTGCTTGCTTTTTGATCCAATAGTGAGGTTAAGGTTGAGGGGTTGGGGTTGAGGGTAGGTGTGTGTGTGTGTTGAAATCTACATGTGCATATTATTATTATTTTTCCTGGCGTTTTCTGTTTGCGGGGGAGGTTGTTTTTGTAGTATAATTTAGGGGGCATATGTAAGTGGAGATGAGGGACCTTCAAAGAATGTACGTACACACGGTGATCCTATGGCTTACGTATGTTATGTACATGTTAAGAGCATACATAGTACATACAGTCATTCACGTACAGCAATCAAAGAAAGGGGAGACGATGTTTTGGCAAACGTAAATAGGATCTTTCATAAAAACATGGGGAGAATGACCTCGTCAAATGGGATAGAGGGACAGCATAGACAGAGAAAGGTTAGGTGTTTTTTTCAGGTCAAAAAAAAGGCCGAGAATAATAAAAAAAAGAGGTTGAAGACATCCACAAACATTTCGTTTTTGAGCATCGCCATTTCCCTGTTCTCATCATTCATCATTGATTCGAGATTCCTTGACTATTCTTTTTGATTCTCATTTTCTCCCTACTCTGTGCGAAACCACCTATTGACCGTTGCACCGTCTTGCTCGCGATTCCATGTCGAGATAGCACACTTAGCCACTCGCGTATATGGACAGCATTTGGTTCGCTTGCAAAGAAGCGTGCTGTCTTGGGCGCTCAATTGGAGCGTTATGAGCCCAGGCTGGGGAAGGCGCTGGAGTCGGCGAGGTTGGGGCCAGACTGGCCACCACGTCCGCCGCGGGGACGACCCTCGCCACGACCCTCACCTCGTCCACGGCCACCACGGCCACGGTACTCGCCACGGCCTTCGCCACGGCCACGACCGCCGCGTCCGCCACGGAAGCCACCCTCACGGGGTGCGGCTTGGAGCATGCGGTCTCCATCGAGCTCGACGAAAGCCTTCTCCTTGCGGTCGCGTTGACGCTTGGCCTTGCCACCGGATCCAGCGATGAAGTCTTCCTCTTCATCGCGGGTGACGGCAGTGCCCTCGGGGAACTTCTTGGAGCTGCCCTCGTTGGCCTTGCGCAAGTTGGTGTTTCCAAGAGCCAGCTTCTTCTCGGCCAACTCAGCAAGGTAGGCATCGTAGGACTTGGTCTTGTCCTCGGGCTCAGGCTCAGCTTCAGCTTCGGCATCTTCGGTGACGGCAGCCTTCTCATCTTGCTTGGCGATGGCCTCACCAGCCTGTTCGTCGGCCAACTCGGCGTTTCCGTCATTGCCTCCCCATCCGTGAGCGGCCTGCTTCTCGTGCTCGCTGGGGAAATGTTAGCAGAAGATCAACGAACCAAGAGATGGAGCACCATCGTACCTGACGCCGGTCTTGCTGTGACGGTCATCGCGTTCTCCACCGCGTCCACGGCCACCCCTGCCACGTCCACGTCCACGACCACCGCGGTACTCACCGGGTTCTGTTGTCAATTGTTAGCTTCGTTTTTCTAGAGCAGGGGCAGACTGGGCTTTCTCACCACCAGAGCCTCGGCTGCGGTTCTTGTCAGACCCTACACCGCGATCACGCAAGTCTGTGCTTTATTAGCTGATTGGCCATGCAAGGGATGTCGCTGTCTAACGAAGGCATGTTCGTATGGAGCTTTAAGCGAGCATCGATGAGGACATACAGTTGTCGTTGGCGTTTCCAGAGTCCTTGGGCGCGCGCGTGGAGTGGCCAGCGGATCGCACAGGAGCTTCGGCAGGAGCATTGCGCTTGCCAGTCCTCGCCGTAGGCTTGTCAATGGCCTTTGTAGGTGGGTCTGGGGCGCGGTCGGGGTCGAGTTCTGGGTCGTTGCCTGGGGATCATTATTAGCTTCTGCTGGGCAGTGTGTGTGTGCGTGTCTGCGCGGGCCTCGAGGCATCAACGTACCGAGCAACTCGAAAAGGTTCTGTCCATTGAGTTAGCAAAGAGCTTCATGTGACGGCGCGGGATGTGGCTTTGAGGTTCCCAATGGCTGGAAAAGCTGGCGGCTCAAATGACGAGCGAGGTGAGTCGAGCGAGGGTGGGGCTTACTTTGGAGGCAATCGACATCTTGAATTAAAGCGCCTTTCGCGCTTTTCCTTCTAAACGCTCAGTCTGATGGTATAGAGGGAAATTCAAGAGAGCAGGCCCCGAATTCTAGGGTCGCGGCTCTCGGGTGATGGGTAGAGGTCGCTCAAAGGAATTGGGTAGGACGTGCGATGGTGGTTGCTACTGCCGAAATTTACAATTGGTGGTTTGTGCTTCGCTTCAGACGATTAGGTAAGTGAGCACGGGCCGGTCTGCCTCCGCGACAAAGACGGGGAAATGACGTCTCCAAAGCCATCATCTTTCGCGCGCACACAGCGTGCATCCAACAGCTATGCATTTACTAGCCGTGACGCATGCCGTGTTATGATGGCATCGTCACTCTCAACGTGTTTCTTGTGCTTCTCGAAGCCGGGCCATCATCGTTACAGCACCGTTTGTTAGTTGCTCGTCTTGTTGCCCGAGGCATCGCCACAGCCCCATCACTTCGCTATCACTCATGTCCAGTCTATCGGAAGACAGTGGAAGTTAGACTTAAACACGGCAGATTTTTTAATACTCTACGTAAGGAAGCAAGTACTTATTTAATAAATCTTTAAAAAATGTATACTATGTATTTTAGAATGCTATAAGGATTTAAATAGTAGTAAAACTATAGTATCTAGAGATTATGTAGCATGTTAGGCTATGTTATCTTGTTTTTCTTAAGTACAGCTTCCACTGTCTTCTAAGAGTCCAGTGAATGTTGGCTTGGGTTATTTGAAATTCGAGGCAACTTGTTTAATAGTATCAAGGTTGCCAGTTCGCAGTTATGTATTTACAAGGCAGACGCTGCGTCTACACGCCGACCAACTGATGGAATCGCCCCAATATATATATGGGCTGTCGAAACCGTGACCATCCAGAAGTCACTCTTTATCGTGATGATACCAACCCCCCAGCATCCGACAAGAACCATTAATCTCCAAATGCACCCAGAAGAAGAAGAAAAAAATCAGAAAAAGAATATAGAGAACTTTTTGAGAGTACCGCCGTAACACGTGGATATCGTAAGAACATCCTGGTTGGTCCCTAGAGTCAAAAAAACGCCAGTAGTCGTAAGGTTGACCATGCCCCAAGATAAGACCTTAGGCGCCCGCTGAAAGTCCAAAACACAAGTTGAATGATATCAATAGAAGAAAAGAACTCCCACCCTATTTTTTATACTCCTCGTCTCTTGTACACGAACAATAACGTCACTACCTTGATTCGTACATGGTCGGGAAATGCATGCTAGCAGAAAGGCCAAATGGGTCGGCGTCGAGCATTGGATCATAAGGATCAAACAAATGGTTCATGCCGTTGAAGACGTTACCGCCGTCATTCGGCGTCGCCGACGCAGGACTCGTAAAGGACTGATTGTTTGCAGGCGGCATCGGTGGCTGCATGCTTTGCGAGTGCATTGAATTCGGAGGGAAGTTCTGCGGGTACGGACCAGGCCCAGCCGAGTGATCGCTGGGCTCTTCTTGGTCGAGCATATCGGCTTGCTCATCGTACTCCTGCTCTGTACACGGAATCAGCCTAGGATCAGAAAGCTCTATACCTAAGAGACGGGGACTAAGAAACGGGACAGCTTGCCGAGCTGGGACATGTGGTCCGTAAAAGGCGTCGAGAAGAAGGATGTTGGACCGCCGCTGGTGCTGCTTTGGGTCATCACACTCGCTCCACTACCAACAGTGGAAGCGCTTGACATGCCATTCGAAGGAGGTTGGTTGGTCACCAAAGACGGTCGCTGTGGACCCATCATTGGCGTATAGTTTGACCTAGGCGGCTGCGGTCGCAATTGCTGCTGCTGCTGCTGCTGCTGCTGTTGGTGCGGGGGAAGAGGCCCAAAGTTGGGAGAAACAGAAGTACCCTGGGGTACGAAGTTGGGAGAACGTGTGGCTGTGGTAGATGGTGAAGAGAGGTGGGATACAGGGGTGGGCTGCGACAGTGGTGAACGATTTGGCACTGCTCCATCAGGTTGGATCATGGGTAAACCATGCACACCTTCAGCTTTGGGGGGTCCTCCTAGAGACCTCCGCTGCTGCTGTCTATTCAAGATGGCTCGTTGCTGGAGCGGAGCTTGGTTCGGAGAGGCGGCGGTCGAAGCGGCGGCGCGTGTAGGCCCAAGATTGGGGCTTCCTGTCTTTGCGCGCAGTTCAGCTTGGACGTCAATGCCTGGTCAATTGGTTAGCGACCAGCGTAGGGCAGATAGGCTGAGTGATGTGTACCTTTTTCGAGAAGGATCCTTTCCAACAGCGAGTTCTTGTATCGCAGCATGAGGCATTCGTCGGCGGCATTGCGGTGACTATTTTGCAGATTCTGGAGGGTATCTTCGTGATGCTTGATGGTGCTCTCGAGCTGTTTTATATACTCGGTACGACGCTCGCGAAAAGCAGCTTGGGCCTGGCGATTGCGCTGCTTGCGCTCTTCCGAGGTGGCATAGATCTTACGGGGGTTGGTTAGTGTGGTTTTAGACATGAGGGTGACGGGCGAGGTATGGGGGCGGATGGGGAGAGACGTGTGCAACGGAGAGACATTTGTACAAAGTAGCGTAAACAGAGTACAATGGGTGAATGTTATGGATGGGTGCAGTGTAGGGGGAGGTCGGGGCTGGATGCTCACTGGTTTACGGCCGCCCTTGCGCTTCTGAGGTTGGGGGTTGTCCTGGGTGTAGGTCTGCTCATGCTCATCCTCGTGGGGATAGATCTCAGGTTCAGGGTCGGAGGAGGTCGAGCAGTCGCGTGGATCTTCCGTCTTGCCCACGGCGGCCGTCATGCTGTTATCTCCCATGGACGGGCGAGGTGCCCCTCCAAAAAGTTAGAGGGGCACAGAATGGCGGAGAGAGAGAGACTCTGACGGGTTAGGCGCGAGTAGGCGCGGGGCCGGGACGAGTGTCGTTCAAAGATGTGTGTAGGGGATTTTGATAATGTCTGATAACGAGCACGGCGGCGGGTCTTGTGTGTGGTTGCGTTTGCGTGGAGAGGTAGACAGGAGGGCGGAGATACGTAATGAAAATGGGCGATTGAATCTGGCAGCGCGCGGAGCTTTCAAAGGCCCGGCTGCGTCACGAGGCTGGGCGATGAGACCCTTTTTTTTTTCTTCTGCTGCTGTCCGAATCTGCTTTCTCCTCCTGCGCTCGCTCCTCCTGGGGTTGCGCCGCGGTGTGGTGCGCTGCGCTGGGCTTCGAACACGCCGGCTGGCTGTAGCCTGTCTCCTGTGGGCTGTAGCCTGTGGGCTGTAGGGGCAGGGACTCGGGAGTGGATGCGCTGTGCTGGGGGTTTGGTTAGGTTAGGGTAGGGTAGGGTTAGGGCGTGGGCATGGGTATGGGCATAGACGTCGACACTGATGAGAGGGTAAGGCGAGGAGGACTGGAGTCTGCGAGAGGCGAATGAAAAGCAGAGGTTGCGCAGTGTTGTGCAGTCGGCCGTTGGGCTGGTCCGTCGGCGTTCAGCCAACTAACAGAGCAGAATTGACGATTCATACCAATGGGGCGTGTGCAGGCGAGAAGGAAAGCGACAACAGGCAGCAAAAGGCACGGCTGGCCACGAGCATTGAGCATGGAGCATGGAGCTGCTCCCACGGCAGGCCGGGGTGCTGGATCGCTTTGCCCGCCCAGGCATAGCTCCCGCTCGACCAGCGCCGTGCGAATTTTCTTTTCTTCTCTTTCTCCTGCATCTCCGGCATCTCCTGGGACACCACCTGTACAGGTATCTCGTCAACTATCTATCTTTTCTCGTCAAGATAGGTACTTGCTGTAACGTACATAATGCAACGCCTGATAAGTTGGTTTACCAGCAGCTATCCCTTAGCTACCTCTCTACAAGTACTGTACCTCCAGTCAAATCTATGGCAGCTTACTCCTGACGTTCAAGTTGACGTCTGGTCGGTCGGATCCGGATCGGTGCTCCGCCCATCATGTGACCAGGCCCGATTCAAGATTCACTACACCCCAACACGTATTACATAAACACTCGACTCCACTCAGCCCTCTCCCAATGGAACGCTGGTCTCTCAGCGCCGCCGAAGCCGGTCTTGCTTTTGTCGGCGCGGCACAGCGCCACGCATTCATTCCTTCACTCATTCATTCATTGCATCTCGCTTGCACACGGCACAGCGCGCAATCAATCCATCATCTCTCGATCCCATCAGTGCCATCCTTGACCTCCATCCACCCGCCAAGCCTCGAACATTTCTTCACTCCAACTGGCCCCCTACCCCCAACTTTTTCCCATGCTCCAGTTGCTCCCCGAGTCCCAGCCGTCCTCTCGCCCACACTCAGCCCGCCGCTAATCGCACAGTCTGTCCTGTTGATCTGATAACCCAGAACCAAGTCCCCGTCACACAATTCTCCGTAGCTATTCACCATGCTCTTCACCCATCAGCCCATGCCATCTCCCTGCGAATCCAACATCCCACGAGTCCGACAAGCCAACCCACCCAGGCAGAATCCTCGTCATCGCCTCACTATGTTGGACCGTATTTTGATCCGCCGGAAACGGGTCCCTTCCTGGGCGGGGCTGCCTCTCCGCACCGTCCCTTGATCATTCAACCCTAGACCGGGCAATTCTCGCCATCCAGCGCCAAATCATCGGCCCTCACCGTCTCCTGACCCCTCACAAACTGTCACCACTGAAACGACATCGCGTCTCGCTATTCGGTGCACCTGACGTGGAAAATCCATCACGCCATGTACGCATGTGTACGCGGCTCATACCCGCTGTAACTTGTTCCGCACCGTTCTTCGGAGAAGCCATCCCCTGTTGACGGCTAAATTTATCATCGTGACCATGAAGCGAATACAAGAGTTAAGAGTCACTCACCCCATCATCAGTAAGAAGCATTTTCAGATGGGTGCGCGGTCATTAAGCTCAGTGAAATGCAAATTATGCCACACGTCGAGTTGAAAACGCTACATTCCCTGTAGGCCCTTTAGAGTGTAGACAATAGGTAGTTAATTCATCCATGTAGGAGAGCCACGATGTAATATCACTTCTTTTTCAACCCTCATGTACATTTTCCTGTGGCGCCGGCTGCTGTATCGTCCGTCACTTCCTGCTTTGTCCACGACTGGTCTCGATACAGCAAGAGCACCTCCCTCGCCTTCCTACTTCACCACTGCCCTCTTCAGACCGACCACAATGGCCATCCAGCAAGATGCAACCCTCAATTACCTCCGACACACCTGAAATATCGAGCATCGAAATAGTCGCGCATGACTTTCTCACCGTTTCCCCAAGCATCTGTTCTGCATAATCACTCGGTCAACATTTAATCGCTACTCTTCAGCTTCATTCGTGGTCCTCCCGCCAGGAATAGAGTGACCCTTCACGGTTCCCTTTGATCTGACCCGGAGGCGATTGACTACTGTGAAGGCATGGTGAGCAACGTTTTTGGGGAACCCAGAGGACTCTCCAGCAATGTTGCTTCATGGGCAAGACCACGTCCTCTATCAGACATTCGCGAGCTCACGGAACCAAGCTTAGCCGACACAATACCGCAAAGGCTGCTCTCGGACGGCAACATCCCCCGGAGTCTCTCGCGCACCGACTTGTCGCGCAAACCATCCATTGCATCGAGACGCCCCAGCGTCGACACTCGACTGGCCGAAAACAGAGAGCCGGACAGGAAAGTCAGCACCGACAGCAATGCTCCTAGAACGGCTCAGCGAGGGCGACCCGCAAGCAGAACGCCATCACCAGACGTAAGCATTTCCAGCATATATAGTATTCCACCCAGCAGCGTGCCACCCCGTTCATCTTCTCGTGTCCGGGCGCGCAGTGCTTCACGCACTCGCCCTCCGCCAGTCACGACCTCACGAGCGCCCATTGCTTCGTCCCTAAACTTTCTACCTCTCCCTCCTCCCCCTCCTCCTCCTCCTCCCGACACGAGCAAGATCATACCGCGGCGTGGGCAATCGCAGTCTCCTTTACGTCACGTCGCCGCCCGACTCGACCCCATTTCTCATGACACTCATCGGCGTATACCATCCCGGACCTTCATACGAGAACCCCTATCGGCTGAACTCCTGGAATTCCCTGTTCATCGGCACCCGCGAGTACATCTTGGGCTAGATCTCTCAGCCAGTATATTTGTAGGGGGTGGTTCGGTGGAAGGCACTGTACAGATCAAGATTGATGAAGTCGACCGGGCACGACACCGAAAAACATTGGCTATTGGGCGAGTATCGATAGACCTTCTCGGACTCGAAGAAGCGTCTGGGAACAGACGTTCCGTATTCCTTAACTTGGCGACGGAGCTCATTGACGAGGCAAACCCACCTCCACCCAACATGGTGGAAAGTCGTGAACAGATTGGCCGTGACGACCCGTTCTGGCATTTGGTTCCCTCTATCACTAACATACCCTTCAACATGAGCCTCCCACTGAACGTCGGGCCGCCACCGTTTCACTCGAAGAACGCCAGAATCCGATACACGCTCTGCGTATCACTACTTGTTCGAGATCATGGAAAACAATATATCGTTCGAGCATCAGAAGACGTCACAATTCTCTCCGTCTATGACCGTACGTGACAAAGCACACATTGTGGAGCACGACTGACAAAAATAGCCGAGAAAGCCCTCATGTCCCTGCCTAGCCCTCTCACGGCATCAGACGAATGGGTCAAGCCTCGTGATGTTTCGGTCGAAGTTGTGCGAATCACTGCAGGACTTCATCGGCAGGTTTGGGTTAGCGGAACCAGCATCTACGTCGACGTTCATATCGTCAACAACAGTCGGAAATCCATCAAAAAGATTGAGCTACAACTCGAAAGGGATCTTCTATGCTACAAACACGTTTGTGGCGCAGGCTCTATCCTCCTGAGTCTGCAGATGCTAATTCCTCTCCTCTCTAGGCTGCTGCAGCTACCATGGAGAAATCGGCAAGCCAGGCGCGCATATTTGACAGTAATGAAAGATCTATACTCGGTAAATCGGTAATCAAACAAGGAACCGCGGGCTGGCACGGCGTCCCTCCGCATCAGACACACATTCGCACTTGTCATCTGGAAGTCCCTCGAGGTCATGCTACAGTAAAATGTGGTGCGCGATATTTCTATCCGCAGCTGACAATTCGACACTAACCATTCAGGCAAATATTTCGAAGTACGCTACTTCCTCAATGTCATCATTGGCAGCGCCCACACGTTCGTGACCCTCTCGCGTTGACCGATCAGAGCTAACTTTGCTCAGCAAGCTGGTGGCTGTCCAATTACCAATCGTGCTCATACACATGGTGCGTTGATATCCGACAACCCCTTCGGGCATACTTGCATCGTGTTTGAGTTGCTAATTGTTGCTTAGAACTCTCTTGATGTTGTGCCCAACTCTGTAGCACAGGTTGCCGCTGCCATCGAGGAAAAGCGTACAGCACATAGTTACAAACGGGGACATTCGCCGCCCCGACTTGAGCGTCAGCCATCACACTCCGTCCAAGGCCGCGCCTTTGCCGCACCCCGCATGCAATCGCTCGATCGAATGCGATCTCAGGCGGAGGAGCTGCATGGCTTAGGTAAGGATCTAGACCAGAGCCCCCGCAAATACAGCATTCGACGTATGAATACAGCTTGGGACTATCGCACACCCCCCAGCAACCGCAAAGGCAAGATCTTGGCAGAAGGCGATGTCGCCGATCTCCGCAACCAGCTACGGCGGGTACGCTCAAACGAGACGATGGGTTCGAGAATGACAGTTGACTGTGGCAACTCGATCCAAACGGTGCGCAACTGCGCATCTGCGCTCGGGTTCCGCGAAACAGAAGTCAGAGAGGATATGGAGCTCGGAGGCCTGGGCGTGACGGGTTAGACGCCCTTCAGACTACGCCTCGAGCAGAGCCGCGAAAGGCAGTACCAGTTCCCGAAGAAGAGGAGCGTGGAGAGATGGAAGGGCGTTGCGAATGCCGGGGTGGGATGGCTTAAAGGGAATGCAGGAGGCAAGGACGAACGGGAGCGCCAGGGTTGGGTTTGAATCGGCGTTTTCTCTCTCTGTTGTTTTTGTTCCTTTTTTTTGCATTCGAAATGGCGGTTTTCTCTGATCTTTACCACTTTCTTGTCTTTTTTTCGTTTGATTCCCCTCGGCTGTGGCCTTTTTTTCTTTTGGTTATTGTTATGGCGAAGAGTCTCTCTGAGAGAGAGGGTAATCAATTTATTTTTTGCACCCCCTCTGGGGTTATGGATATGATATCTTCGTGCGTACTACGCATGCATTGGGCCAGTTCCACCGGATTCCAAGTGTGATGGCATTCACAACAATTGAACCTTGAGGGAAAAAAGAAAAAAAAAAAAAGGTGTGACGCGAATCTCTTCGGGTATTTATTCTACATGGATTGGTTCGTTTGATGGATGGATTGGTGATCTTGACCTTGACCTGACTTGAACTTGGGATACTTATTACTTGTATTGTACCTTCCTTGGATATACTAGGTCCCAAGGTACAAGTAAGTTTAAGGCTTTTTTTTTTTTTTTTTTTTTTTTTTTTTTTTTTTTTT
>KZ805607.1:0-42023 GCA_003073855.1 Periconia macrospinosa
GAAATTTTATTAAAATCTAATATATCTCTAGAACCACTTAGTTGATATTTCTAAAAATTTAAATCTAGATTATTTATAATAATATTTATAATATATAAAAGTTTTAGAATTTATTATAGTATAATAAAGGAGATGCACGGTTACGCACGGCTTTTTTTTGTTAGTAAAAAAGGTGATCGACTCGCTTACCTGATCGACTCGCATGCCGGTGACGTTAGTGGAAATTCTTGGTAAAAGACTTTGGATGGATAGCGTATTCAATGTTACTTTATGGTGGTGGAGTGATTTTAGAGATGCCCTTTAAAAATTGGTTGGATTCAGGAATGGGGAAATTGAAATAGGTATAGGTGGTAGGTAGGTGAGGGCAATAGCAGTGCCCGAGGTTATGGGATGTGTTATGGCTACTAACGTCATCACGTGAGTCTTGGCACTTGGGCCACTACTTCTGTATATAGCTCTCTCTCCTTCTTACACACAACTCATGCTTGTACAATACATTACTTTCTTGTCACTCTTTTGACTCTTCGGGCTGCGCCCATAGCAGGATGGGGGTATCCATCACCAACAATATGGCTGGATAGCGGGCGAGTTTCACGGAAGTAAGCGTTGCCTAACAACTGACGTTAAATTATACATTCCGCATTCTTTGCGGTCATAGTTCACTCATTAAATCCATGCAATACTAAACTTTAAACTCGCAATCCTTTATTTACAGGCCTTTAAGCCTGCACTCCACGCCATGTGCTCCATAACTTCGTTCCTTAAGGCTCCTTCGGACAGCCCGCGCCTAGCGGGATGCGCTTCCTGTGTGGGACACTCGTCTATGAAACACGTTATGATAAAATAACGTGAGAAAAAAAGAAAATATAGACGGCATTTGCGAGCAAATGAAGAGAGCTAAAGAACGAGGCAGCAGAACGCCACAATTGTCGGAATCTTATTTTGGCTTAGCGTCTAGCCTCACAAACCGAGAGTGTCGAAGAAGATAAAAGGAAGTCAAAATTGCTCCAGCAATTCTTTTCTTTTCTCCTTAACCGGGTTCTGCTCTATTGCTTTCGAAATACTAGATTTACAGGCATCTTTTACGTCGTTTTTACTAGTTACTCCGCAGTCCTTGTCTTTTTCTTAGCGGAGTGACGGGGTGGAAGGTCCAGGCGGTCTCGCAGCCATCACGACAAGGCTATGGACCACTGGACCAGCACTCCCAGCGATGGTGATGATCAAGCCGACGACAATGAACATCCTGCGCACACTGGCTTCCCAAACTTCGACGACGATTCTCATCTCGATGTTTTTCGGGCATCGGATATCGAATATGTCAGTTGTGACGGATGCGGCTATCTGCTCTTTTCTCCACTTCATCCTTGTCCGCTCTGCTCTTCCGACGACAGCAATTCCGAGGCCAACCGGCGGTCGCCTCATGAGGATCCGAATTCCCCCGTGGACAAGTTAATTAACGCGATCCAGTGGTCTCTCCAGAGGTCTGAAGCTCCCCACGAGACAACGGCCGGCCCAGCGACCACAAGCCACATTGGTTGGCTAGGATTCCAACCCCAGACAACTGATTCCACGCACTTGGTTGGGACTGAAGCTGTTGCTACTGCTTCCATCAATCAGCTTCCCATAGCTTCCGTAAGGCCTAAGTCTTCCTACTATCCCTTCCGGGACTTTGACAACGAGTGGAACGAGGTCCCCGAGAAACCAGACCAAGAGGGATCGCGGGGGGAACGGACACGTCCCCGGAGAAAGTGGGGTACGGCATGCGAAAAGTGCAGACGCAGGAGGAAAAGGGTATGCAATATGAATACCCTTAATTCTAGTGAATACTGACCTAGTTTCTTGCCAGTGTGATCATCCCGACGCTGAGGGCCCCCCCGGGGGTCACATAAGCATATTCAACCCTTCGCTCATTTCTCGATTATTTGGAAGAGTCAAACATCAATTGCACCTGGTTCCCGGCTACTTATATCAACTTTCGTCGCGGCTACTCTGGTTGAGGGATCTGAGGCCAACTGCAAAGCGGGATCTCGTTATCAAAACGACGCCTCCACATACACTTGCCGAAATCGTTGCAGCTTCACGTGCCTGCATCTTTGCAGCTTGCTTATTTAAGCCGCGACTCGAACTTAAGCGGCCACTCGAATACACACAGCGCCATTGGAATCTCTTTGTAGGGTCGTATGAAGAGTCGGATGGAGACATGATTAATCTGATTCCTACTAATTTCAAGTGTGGACAGCACAAATTTTGGCATCGCAGGGTACCGACCACTCTGTGCGTTGTTGGACTCATTTCACATGGTCGAGGGGCATGGTGGACAACGCTCTACGCAGCGCTGTTCACCAGGGGTGGATGTGGCATAGCGTGAAGAGAGTGGAGATGGCCCTTACTGTCTCGGGCCCAGATGCCTGTATACTGGTCTTGATAGTAGCCTCTTAGTGAGAAAGAATGCAACTCCACTTGCCGAACTTTTCTGTCCTCTTGGAATCACATCTGTTTACCCTACTTAACTGCTTACGTCTAAACTATAGTTTAGGAGGTTGAGTGTTGAGCTAACACCTCACCACCTAGCCTTTCCACTTCATCTGCACGAGTAGGCCCTGTGTGTGTGTGTGTGTGTGTGTGTGCATGAAAGAAAACTCCAAAAACATAATGTTTTGTAGTGCTGTTGACAGGCAGAAAAAGAACCATAATAGTTATATCTCTTATTTGTAGTATTTTAGGGAGAGAAAGGGGAGGGGGGGGAGGATTTGTTTGTCGAATTCATAGTACTTACGTTATGGCTATGTAGCAAAGGGTTTACATACGTAGCGTGGTAGCCTGGTAGGTATCTTTTATACAACGCTGACGTTTTGCTGGCGTTTTATGTAAGTAATAGGGGGACGGGGGATCTAACATCCTCAGGAATTATTTCAAAATAAAAATAATAATAATAATAATAATAAAATTTCGTCAAAACGGGGTCACATCTCCATCCGCCAATCTTCCTAACTAACCTCGGCACTCGCGCAAGTGCAATGGGCGAATTTCCCCACGGGCCACCACCGCATCTCGGCCAAATGTTACCGACGGCGGGAACGGAAATCTCGATGTTCATGCGCGTGCTGCATGCAGGGGCTTTTTTTTTGTGGAGGCAGGTGGCGGAAAGAGCCGTCGCGCGTCGGGTTGTTTAGCCGAGATTTTGATGGGTAGGGGAAGGGGAAGGGGGTCGTGATGGGTAAATGTGATGGGGTTGGAGGCTTGAGGGTTTGGAAGGTAAGGGCTGAGGGGGGTGTAGTTGGTTGGTTACTGTGTAATGTATGTTATGTAGTTAGGTCAGTTGTTTAGAGATGGGGAGAGTGTGGAGGAAGAGCGTAGAGTGTGTGTGTGTTGGGTTGTGTTGTGTTGGTCGTGATGTTGGTGGGTACATGGGGAGTTGTCGATTTGAGTTGGACTTGTGATGGGTATAGTATTCTGCGAGATTGCCTGAAAGAAGGGACGACAGAGAGAAATTGCTGTACTTTGTCGGCATGGAAGGAGGAGTGATGGAGGGGTTGATTCGTTGTTCCGTCAATATGCACGCATACGAAAACAGAAACCAACCCTATCATGTGAATACTATTAAAAGTGGGTATTAAGGACTAGGTAGCTAGGTTATATAAGGGTGAAATGCAATATAAGTTTGTGTAATCTAGCAGAAAGTAATTAATCAAACTATTTCAAGCACGTGCATATCATTGCCTTATCACCTACTGAATTTCGACAAGTACGAAATTCCGAATTCATATTCGGATGGTTTGGCTTGGGTTATTCAGGTAACTAGGTCCCAGCGAGGAACTCGACAAATCAGACACATTGTTCGTGTTGTTATTGACTTGGATGTCAATCCGGCGAGCTGGAAGTTAGGACTTAGAAGAATTGAATGAAGATACGATGGATTTCTAATACATTCATGAAGTGTTTGGGTTGGATTGTAATATTTACGGTTCGTTTCATGGCTTCCAGGGCAAGCTAGCTATACTGTGCCCGCTATTGGGTTTGCAGAAGAGCAAATATTGTAGCTCAACTTGACGTTATAATCACCTTCCAGGTCGCTGAATGCCAATGGTTCAGGGCTCACCAATCCTATACACCAACTTCACCCCGCTGACCGTTCCAGTCTGCAGATCATCCAATCCCTTGAGCACGCCTTCAAGCCCACCCTCACGAACCTCGACCCGATGCGTCTTCCACTTGCCCTCCGCAAGCAGCCTCTCCGCAACCGGAACCCACCGATCTATAAACTCAAGCTGCTCCGGCTGAGCCGGAAAATTGACCTCATTCCCATCCACGAAGATCTTGAACGCATACCCGTTCGCTGTGTATGCCAGCGTCGCGGTCGAGATGACATCCTCGCGGGGTGCAGGAGGCAGCCCGAAGAGAATCGTGCCGTAGCGGAGTTCCTGACCCTCGGGTGCCGACGATGCCAGCGCGTCGCAGCATTGAGTCACGGACCCGTGCTCGCCGATACAGTCCCACGCGTAGTACAGCTTGTTGTGCGTGTGCTCGCGGATCTGAGCGCCTACGGTCGGGTCGCGCGAGTTGAAGACGGCGTCGGCTCCGAGCGACTTTACGTAGTCGAAGTTGGAAGGGGAGCAAGTGGTGATCACCGTGAAGCCTGATCTGTGGATTGATCAGGATACACTCGAGTCAAAAAAAAAAAAAAAAAAAAAAAGAGGTCTTGCTTATGTTACTTACAACTTCGCGAATTGGATACCGGCCGAGCCCATGGCACTAGACCCACCCCAAATCAAGATGGACTTCTCCTCGCCCTTCTTAAACTGATGCTCCGGCCACGGCAACCCCATCTCCTGATAAAGTCCCTGGCCCACCGTGACGACCGCGACCCCCGCCCCGGCAACATTTTCCCACGCAACACCATCCGGAACCCTCATGGTCGCATGTTGAGGCACCAGGACGTATTCCTGGAACGCGCCCCGGTCGAGATTAAGCACATTGGAGCCGTGCACGGTCGCAAACACTCTGTCGCCCTTCTTGAACGGCTTGGTGACTTCGGCGCCGACTTCTTCGACGATGCCCGTGACGTCGCAGCCTGGCGTGGACCGCGTGGGACACATGTGCCCCTTGATGTGTTTCCAGTCGGTGGGATTGAGGGCTACAGCGATGGTTTTGATGCGGAGCCAGGTTCCAGATGGGAGTGATGGGATGGGCTCGTCGGTAGTGACCGCAGCTTTGCCTGGTTCGACGATTTTGATGGCTTTCATTGTGGTAACGATTGTCTTGGAGAGTGAGTTTATGAGTGAGGGTACTGATGGAGGAGAATGAAAACATGGTAGAAAGGTTTATATAGACGCCCATTTTTTTATTCTATGATACTTTACCTCTATCCACAGTCACCGCTAGTAGTTGGATTACTGAAAATCCTCCAATTTTCCTATACAGTTGCCCATGCATTGATGAAATGCTTCCCCCGAGTCCGTGTAACACGGGAAAACCCCTCTCATCTGACCGTTCCGCATGCATTCCACGGCATCATTCGGTACAGATCACTAGGGTAATTTCCCAATCAAGGTGTGAAGCACGCTCGATGATATGATAGTGAGGTTAGTTCGGGACAATTCATGGTCCGACCCAGCGGCCGCCGGCGACCGCCCGATCCAAACCATACTCCATTCGGCTTAGATGCGATCCATGCATGCGTGACTAATTCATCCGATTATAAAAAAAAATACGACTGTCGTCGGTATAGTAATCGAATTGGGGAGGGATTTAACGGAGCCGAGTTGGGTGCTTACGGTTTTTGTCTGATTTGCTCTGCGTGAAAATACTCTCAATCATGCGCATAGACGCGTGTCGGAGAAAGGAGGGTGTGTAATGAGGTAGGCAGAGACCTAAGAGACCGAAGATGGGCATCAGAAAATGAACTGGTATAACTCGAGAACACTACTTTTTCATGGAGTGGAAACGTTGACGGAGATCGCTGACTATAGCATGAAAAAAAAATACGGCTAAAGTATTCCGCAGGACCTCAATTGGGGCATAATCTGAAGGAAAGTATTCTCTAACCTTACTTTCGAAGTTTAGAGGCCTTTCACGACACCTAACCATCATCCCTCGGCTCCGGAGGCGCAGCAAAAGAAAGGAAAAAAGAAAAAAGGTTAGGACACACGGTTTGAACTAATTCCCGGCACACACAAAAAAAATTGACAAAAGCTTCTCACATTGATGGAAAATGGTAAATCGCTCATTGGCGCGAGGTTTCATATACCGGGTATACATACACAAACAAAGGATGCATATTCCAACACCCCTCCCCACCCAAATAAACGCCGATGAAAATGCATCTTTCTCACATCACATTTCCTCCATCTTCCACTTACTCTATCGTGTCGTCAATCAACCTTCCACCAACAAAGCATCCCAGCCCTCCTCAAAAAAGGTCGGCTTCTTGCCAACATCGCCGCTTTCCAGATTCAGCGGGCGGTACACCTTCATGGCGCCCGTGCCAAGCTTGACCGGCTGGCCCATGATGATGCACTCGCTGACGCCGTCGATGCTGTCGATTTTGCCCTTGGCAGCGGCCTCAAACAGATGGTCGGGCGTCTTTTCGAAACTGGCGAGCTGCAGCACCGAGTCTCGCGATCGCTGCAGCCCGTGCCGTGTGATACCGTACACCTCGCCTTTGAATGTCATGACATCGGCTAGAAGTTGCATATGCCGGGGATCAATGTCCATGCTACCCATGACGGAGCCAATTTCGCGAATGATCGTTGCGCGCGCGGCTTCGATGCCGAGCTCTTGCTTGACCTCCATGACCGAGTTGGATGTTGTTTTGTAGCCCTCGATGCCAGGGGTCGTCATGCAGGCTTTGAGGCCGTAGCCTTCGACGAGAAGCTGGCACTCGTACTCACCTTGATCGTTGGGCTTGGTGTCTTTTTTGATGATGGCACGTTGGCAGTCAGGGTATCCTTTGATGACAACATCGGGGAGAAGCTGCTTGACTTGCTGCACGCGCTCAAAGTACTCCTTCTGGGTCTTGGCACTTTTGGTGCCGGCGCGCTTGGGGTCATTGGTGGTGTCTGGAACTTCGATGCGGATTCTGCTTCCATGCACGAGAACATCGGCTCCGGCTTTGCCCCATTTCAGCGGCTTATGGGTGAGGATCGCTGCCTTCATTTCGTGGGGTGTGACGTCCACAAACAGGGTCTTGATGGCTTCCCAGTCGATGCGCATTTCAATGTACGCGCCGTTTGGATGCCAGACGTCTTCGACGTAGAGTATGACGTCTCGGAGGTACGTCTTTTCCACGCGTGCCTTGACAACTCTCGCCGCGTCTTCATTGATCTTGTTCGAAAGCTCGCAGGCGATGACGGGGGTCGAGATGGTGGTGGAAGCATTGATGATTTCCTTGATACGGGGAACACCCTGTGTGATGGACATGCCGGCAACACCAGCAAAATGGAAAGTCTTCAATGTCATTTGAGTACCTGGTTCACCGATCGATTGGGCTCCAATGGCACCGACGGCGTGTCCTGGCTGAACTTCGGAGCGTTTGTATTTGTTCCAGCACAGCTCGAGGAACCTCGACAGCGTGGTTTGCGATATTTTTGCAATGCCGTCCAGAATCCCGTAAGTGTTGGCGGCCTCCTTGGTACGTTTTTTTGGCGTTTCAACCGGTAATGATAGACCGTGCCGCTGAAGAGTCGTCTCCAGCAACTTGGCTTTCTTGAAAAGGAACGCTTGCACAGTGTCGATGTAGTCACGGAGAGACTCGTGTTCGTCGACAGCCATGTTGCTTTTGTCTGCATAGTCAAGCAACGTCACGCCGTCCAGCTTGTAACGCGTGAGTTTTGCGCGTTCCTTGTCTAGCCATTTTTGCGTGTAGGTTCTAATGGCTTCAGGGGAAAGGGTAGCCTCTTCGTTGTCCCAGGTGGTGGTGACGGCGTCCAGGAAGGTTCGATCGAAATTGACGGGCTGCGCTTTGCCTTCCATGTCCACTGGGTCCAGGTTGTCGACTCCGTATGTGAATTGAACCACTGTGCCAGAGGAGTTTTGGACAGTCTTGTCGTACATGGCAGACAGGTCCTCCAACGATTTCATCAATCGTCGACTCATGTAGCCGGTTTCTGCAGTTTTGACAGCTGTGTCGACGAGACCTTCACGTCCACTCATCGCGTGGAAAATGAATTCGCTGGGGGTAAGTCCGGAAAAGAAACTGTTGCTCACGAAGCCTTTGGAGGCTGGCTGACGCGCCGCTTTCGGGAAATGAGGCAACGTTCTGTGCTGGAAGCCATCAGCGACTCGGGCACCGCCAATCATTTGCTGTCCGACAGAGGCAACCATTTGAGAGACGTTGATGTCGGACCCCTTGGAACCACATCGGGCCATGAGCAAGGGAGCGTTCCATCGACTCAGTTCATCGAAGCAGATCTTACCGGCTGCTTGACGGACTGCGGAAAGAATGCCACCAATGCGATTCTCCATGGTCTGCTCCTCATCACAGCCTGCATCGCGCACCAACTTTCCGTCCTTGAAGTCTCTGATGAGCTTGTCACACTTCGCATACGCCTCATCGATGAGCAGCTGCTTCCGTTGGTTCAACCGATCGCCCGGGGTAACATCGCTGATGCCTAGAGAGAAGCCCTTGTTGGTGAGCCACCGGGCGGAGAGCCTCGCTAGCCTGTTCATAGCTTGGACGGCGTGGTCAGGCCCGTAATCCCTCATGATGACGTAGAAGACGGAATCCTTCTTGCCATCTCCCACCGTTGCCTTGTCCATGGGTCCGCACATTACCTCGGAATTCCGAATTACCAGAAGAGAGTCGTCTATGTTGGCATCTCCAGGTTCCCGCGGATCGCTTGGCTTTTGGAACTGCTTTGACGCCGCGTCCAAATTGACCAAAACCCTCGAGTTCTGGTTGGGTCTCATCAGAACGTTGAAGACCTGTTTACCTGTCCACATGGCTTGTGGTTTAAGAATGGCGGGCGGGGGGATCTCGATGGGCTCGTACTTGCCGGTATCGGGATTGTAGGCGCCTTCGCCTTTGAACATGAAGTTGCAAATGTAGCAAAACGTTTTGCGATCGAAGAAGTTACTCTTGCTGCTCATCAGGAAAGCGGCGGTGATGAAATCCTGGATAGCGGCGATGATGGGCGTTCCGTTCTTTGGGGTTGCCAGGTTGTATTTGACCCCCATAAGCTCGGTGGCTTCGGTGCGAGCCTCTTCCGTCTGAGGCACGTGTAGATTCATTTCGTCGCCATCGAAATCGGCATTGTAGGGATTGCAAACACATTCGTTGAGGCGGAATGTCCGCCATGGACGGACTTTGGCACGATGGCTCAGAATACTCAACTTGTGCAGGGACGGTTGCCGGTTGAAGAGGACGATGTCGCCGTCCTCGAGGTGACGCTCGACGATATCTCCAATCTGCAATTTTTCGGCATGTTCCTTGAGTCGCGTACCGTTGGGATCTTTGCGCGCAATGACCTGCAGGAGAGTGGTGTAACCGGAGGATCGCTTGATGATGTTGTTTGCTCCAGGATATCGGAAGGGGCCGTGGCGAACCAACCTTTTGAGCTTTTCAAAGTTGTATCGGGTGACCTTCTCGGGGTAGGTGAGATTTTTGGCGACGCGTTCAGGTACGGCCACCTCTTCGATGCTCAGATTGGGATCGGGGCCAATGACGGTCCGGCCCGAAAAGTCGACGCGCTTCCCGGAAAGATTCTGCCGAAAGCGCCCCCCTTTGCCTTTGAGTCGCTGGCAGAAACCGCGCATGGTCTTCTGCAGGCCTTGTTGCTTCAGGCCAGGAGCGTCGCTGTTGATGTACATGGCAATCTGCAGCTGCAGAAAATCCCACTGCTCCATAAGGATCTGGAGAGGGTAGCCACGAGCTAGACCAGCCCGGATGATGCTGCTGATTTGGCAGATGTCACCAATTTTGTTGGTGACGTCGTCCTCGGTGGCGCCCGCTTCCTGCATAACGGAGGGACGAAGGGCTACTGGAGGTACGGGCAGGTATTGCCAGATCAACATCTCAGGTCGGGCGTCCTCGGGGATCATGGAAAGTAGTTCGCAGTCCTCGGGGGAGATCCTCTTGAAGAGGTTGAGCACACGCAGCGGGTGCATGTCGTCGACGGCTTTTTTGAGGTGCTTGTCTACATCGGGAAGGGCGGCTTTTATAGTCATCAGAGACTTATCAAACTCGACTTTGCCTGGAGGAGGGCTCTTGTTCTTTGCCGTTGACCGCATGAAGGCGTCGTATCGATTGTGAATGATCTTGAGCGGGTGACCAGCCACCTTTCGAACAGTCCCATTCAAGCCCCCGCAATAAGGGCAGTCCTTCATTTTGCGACAAGCTTCGAGGATGGATTTTGCGTGCTTGGTCTTCTCCAGCGTGTCCAAGCCAGGGCGGCGCATACGGTGCAGGTAACGGCGGCGTTCGTCCTCTGGGAGCATAACGCGCGAGCAATCTTTGCAAATGCAGTTGAGAATCTCAATAATGTGCTTCAAATATCCGACATGAAAGGCTGGCAGCGCAAGCTTGATGTGACCAAAGTGGCCATTGCACTTCTCCGGGGCCTCTCCGCAGGTGGAGCAAAAGGTGTTCTTGGAGGTAGTGCCCATGCGCGGGTCCATGGGGCCATTGGAGGTGTGGACGCGTTGGTTGCCGGCGTTGGCGGGAGCGAGATCGTAAACATTGCGATCAGATACCTCGAGGGTGGCCTGGCTGACGACATCGTCGTTGGAGCTTGAGAAAAGGGGGAGTCAGCGGAAGGTGGCGGGGAAAGATGGGAGCAATTCCTTACAAGATTCCGAATTGGATGTGTTTGATGCGGGCAGGGATCCTGTCTACGACCTGCTGTTTGGCGTGCTTCTGCTGCTCCAGCTGGGGTGGTGCTGTTATCACGGCCGTCGCCATGGTAGAGGCAGAGGGGGTGTTTTTTTATTCGAGGGTGATGTGATGTTGGAGTCCAGGACGAGTTGACGGGGTGGGATGGGTATGACTGTTGATGGGTTTGTTTTGGTGCTACCGGCGGTCGGGGGAGAGGGGGATGTTGTTCATGGTCGAGCGAGTTCGGGTGGTGCGTGTTGTTGTGAAGGCGAAGGCGGAGGTGGAGGTGGAGGGGACGATGAAGAGGACGGAGTGGGAGTTTTTGTCGATTCGGATGTTGCCTCAGTCGCAGCTGTCGAATTTCCAAGTGGGGCACCAGCGCTAGGCCGAGAACAGAGAGCTAAGGCAGGTGCAGCAGCGGCGGCGGCGGGACGGGGGGGGGAAGGAGCACTGGAGCAGGCAGCGATAAGAGATAAAGAGGCAATGGCAGGGCAGGCACGGACCCCCGCATTCTCCTGTGCTGTGCATCTCTCAGCCAGGCAGCTGTTATTAACTGAGTTGGTGATTCATCAATCAACATGTGTGAGATACACATGTACATGTAACTAACTAACCAACTGCTCTATGGTAGTCAGCAACGAACAAAACAACGCATCCACTAACTCTCCTGCCCGCCCACAAGCTAAAGTACAACCAACACACGTAAACCTCACCCCTTCCACTCAAGTACATATACCTTCTCCACCACCACTTGGCTGCCTGGCCTGGTCTGCCTACGTAACCACCTTGCCCTACCTATATTACAGCCTTGGCCACCACTCCCTCCGTGACAACTCCTCTCCAAAACTAATCACCACACCACTCATTTGCTCGTCGGCTCGTCTCGTCCCATACTACATACCTGCTACTGAGGTACCTACTTAGGTACCCAAGTACACACAGAGAGAGCTACACGTACACTCCCGGCCCTCCTAGTCCCGGGCCAGCCAGCTTCACCCCGCTTTCCCGCCTTGGTCAGCCAGAGGGTCACCACTCCGCCTCATCCTCACTCCTCTGCCTCAACAACCACAACCACTCGACTGGCCATCATCCCGCCCGTCATCACCATGCCTGCTGACCGTACGTTCCATCATCCCTCTTCCACATTCGTTGCGTCCTTTGCTAACTTGCCCATGCCCATGGCTCCAGCCCTCCGCGTTACCCTGCGCTCTTTCGACGCCCATGATAGCCTCGAACGCCAACTCTCCCTCTTTCCCAACAAGCCCTTCACCATCGGCCGGGCTTCCACCAATAGCATGAAGCCCAACCTCATGACGGCCGCTGATAACGCCTACATCGACAGCCCCGTCATCTCCCGCGACCACGCCTTTTTAACCCTTCGCCTCTGCCCTCCTTCCGTTCAAATCACCGACAGCGCTTCTATGCACGGGACCATGGTGAATGGAGTCAAGCTCAAGCCTCATCGCCCGAGGAAGCTGAACGACGGAGACCTCCTGCAGTTTGGGGCCGATGTCACCCGCAACGAGCGTACGCTCTACCCACCCCATCTCTCCCTGCACTGTGAAGCTAACACGGTTGCCTCAGAGTATTTCGTCGCACGCAAGTACACCTATCATGCCCCGCCCTTGGACACTTTGACTCTCGAACCCTCGTCTCCTCAACCGGCCGACTCGTACGATTTCACAGTTCCCGAGGCAAAGTCGGACGACGACGACTCCGAGGCAGACGAAGAAGAAAGCATGTCTGATTCCTCCTCGTCGTCTTCTGCCAATGAAAACGAGCCTAGGCTGCCCCTTCCGCCACGCTCGCGTCTCGGCAGCCAGGCTAATCCCGTCACCATCGACGACACCGAGGATGGCACAGCAGAGCTTAGCCCTCAGGACAATGAACGGGACCTTGTTCCGACGCTCCCCCAAGCTCAACGGGACGAGCTTGACTCCTTTGACGACGGAGGATCAGTGGATGCTCAATACCACGGCTCCCCTTATTCCAGCGATATCCGCGATGCCGAGGGGTTTTTATCGTCTCACGCATCAGATTCTGAGTTGGATAACGGGTCAGATGAAGACGCCAGGACCGATTTCGATGTGGAAGAGGAGGAGGATTACGAAGAGGAAAGAGATGATTTGGATAGTCTTGGTGACGACGATGAGGATAGTGAGAACATTGATCCAGCCTGCGGCAGTCAAGGACCGGCCGTGTTCCAAGCCGTCAACGAACACGTCGCTCCAGTTATAACCACGGACACCGCAGCCCGAGCGACCACCCCTCCTTTGGCGGCGAAAATGTTTGTCCCCAACCTGGAGCCTCGATCTGTCCACGCGGCATCAAAAGCACCCGAACCCGAAAACTCACCCTCCAACACCTACAAGATGGGCCCGTTCGCCGCGTCCCAGGGCAACTACGCGTTCGGATGTGTAGACTCCACTCTCCCATACGGTGGAGAGAGCTCTAGGACCAGACCGTCTGGCCTTTCAGAATACCTGAGCCCATACATGCCTCGAGAGCACATCCCTTTCGAAGCATCCGCCTACGACCTCCCACCTACCAATCCCTATCTGTCCCAACCCGAGCAGCGATATACCTTCGACCCGTACACCGCTCCCACTTTCTCTTTTGCGCCATCCATACCCGCGTGTACATATCCTAACCCCCCACCTGTTGTGAAACCATCTCCGTCGCCAGAGCCTGCATGGGCTTCAGGTTCTGGTCCCACCGGCCCTGCGGGTGCTGCAAATCTTGCTGATCCTGCCAGTCCTGCCGGTCCCGCCGGTCCTGTTCTAGCTGCTCATAACACACCTGAAGTCGACTCGTCCCCCCAACCCGTCCGGCGAACCAAGGTGCCCATTTCGGAGATTGTTGAGGATGCTCCCCCGCAACAACCACCAACCCCCACTTCTTTGTCTGGAACCTTGAAGCGGAAGGCCGATGAAATGGAACAAGAAGTTTCGGAGACGCCTGCTGATTCTTCTAGCGTGCCGAGCACCGACGTTGTGGCAAAGGAATCGTCCGAAATTACACCTGTGCTCAATGTGTCAACTCAGGAGCGGCCAAAGAAGCGCCTGCGAGCTGCTCTCGGCAACGCAGCGATGATGGCTGCCTATCTCATTCCCAGCACGGCCATTGCAGTCGGAATGCTTACTCAGCTTCCAGATGCCTTCTTCCAGGGCTGATACTTCCCTGCAACCAGGCTTTACACGGCATTGGGAACGGTATTTCCTTTTTCATTACAGCGAACGCCGCTCATTCACCATATTCGGACGGTTGGGATTTGGGAAGACTTATCAAGTTTTGAGAGACGCGATCGGGCGTTCAAAGGTATTGGTGGGGTTCAAAGGTATCGGTGGGCGGCGAATACATGAGGCATGCATAAGATGGATGCTGTCAACTGGTGGGAATATTCTATGGGTTTTTTTTCGTGTTTCAGACGGACTGGTTGTTTTTCTTCCTTATGATCCACACGCCCCCTCAAGTATCAACATTATATCCCCGTGCTTTTCAACATGTTTCTTTCTGGTTTTATCTCTTTTCACTGAAGTTTTTCTAGTACTTTCGGGGTTAATTACAAATGATTCGAGAAAATCATACTTGGTTGAAAGAAACATGGTTAGTCAGTCACCTTGGTATAATTCATGTCTGGTAATGAAACACAAAAATGCAATGAGAGGTCGCTCTAGTCCCATGTTCTCCCTCTAACTATACAACGTCACAGCCTCGGTTTGTTTTGGGCTTCGTTTGGGGGGGTGGGGACGTTCCGAGGTAAAAGAGAGTAAAAAAAAAAAAAAAAAAAAAACTTACAACTTTGTTTGACCGCTTTTCTTTGTTTGAAACTCTAGAAACACCTTCGTTTAGCTTACACGTTTGACAAGACACAATAAAAAAACCGCCCCCGCCATTACTGAGACAGGTTTGGCATTTTATGTAAGGCCTTGGGGTTGGCAAATTCTTATGATATGTGCTCATGTCTCGATTGATTCTGCAAAAGAGGTTTGTTTCTAATTGCTACTACTACTATATACATAACATAATGCAAGACTTGAACTTGGGAAATTGGTGCTTTTGGGAAGCGGGGGTTTGGGTGTAAATAATGAAAACCTGTAGTTTCTACCCCCCCTTTTTTTTGGTTCTGAGGTGGAGAAAAAGAGGAATGGACGGACGGACGGTGAAGATGGGGCTTGGACTTGGGGCCTACTACCACAGGACAGGGTTAAACGCTGACGACGTTGTGGTATAATTTCAACCAACCTCACTTTCTCACCCTAGAAACCTACTTACCTTACACGTTTAACAGTGCTATATCTCAATTCTTGCATAAAGAGTTTCTTTCCAATTGCTAACCACTAATATTGCAAGACTAAACTTATGTAGGAACTTTTAGAAATTAGGGGTTTCTTGAGCTCTAAACAAACCCCCACGCCCGTAGTTTCTACCGTTTTTTTTTGTTCTGAGTTGGGGAAAAGAGGGATGGACGGTGAAGATGAGCCTCGGCCGCAGGGGAAGAAGGGAGGATAAACTGGCTTTACGCGGACGACGCGCACGGAAGGAGGAGGAGGAGAAGAGAGGAACCGAGACTCGGTGTTACATACCTACTTCGGGCGCGCGCGCGCGCGCGCTCAGAGCAAGAGGGTATTGGTGGGGTGGGAGGGGGGATATATTTCTCTAATCTGGGTTGTTCATCAAGATTGTTGAAAACGTATTCCTAGCTTATGTCTCTTCTCAGAGAGAGAGTGACATGTTTGACGCACACGCACACGCATGTAATGGATGGTTCGGACATGGCCTGACAAACGTCTCGAGTACACGCGTGTGTGGGCATATTTCTTTCGCTCAAAAGTACACAAAGTGTCACCTTTCGCGTGCAACGATGATTTCAGTTTCCCGGTTCTCGGTGTTTTTCCAAATGGAGAAAACGTTTCTCTGGTGTGTTGGGTGGTGCCACACGGCGTGTGGGGCTTTTGTACATATATGAGCGTAGCAGGGGTAAGTCGTCGCACAGCGTGGTTTCGTAGGTTGCGGCACATTGTGTGTGTGTGTGTGTGTGTGTGTGAGGTGTTGGCTTAAAGACCTACTAGGAGAGAGTTGCAGTGAATGCATAGTAGGAATTCATGTAGTACTCACATTCTTGATTTGATCATTGAGAACCGAAATGTTGCTGATCTTACACATACCTCCTGTTATGTTTTCAAATCGCTTCCAAAAGTCCTAACCAACATACCAACATCTAAGGCAAAGCTACATGTACAGACTTCCCCCGCCCCCCGCGCGCGTGCAAGAGGTGGGCTGGCTGACATCCTTTTCCTTTCCAATTCCACTACACTGGCGTCGTAATAAAGAAAAAACATGATTTTGGTAGACAGTTCTGCGGCAAAAGAAGTTTAGAGCAAAAATCCCTCCAAAATATTCAAAGGGGGTAAAAAAGACAACGAAACTGTTATCTTTCCCAATTCCCCCCCAAAAAAAAAGCGTTTTCCACGTTTTTTCTTCCCCAAATGCCAACGCCAAAACGCCAAAACGCCAACGCCCATCAATCGATCACCAATGCCCCCCTCTCCCGTCTTCTTCTCGAAACTTTTTCTTTCCCAACTCGGTTCCATTCATTTATTCATTCAGCTAACACAAAACCCCCCGCGTGCGTGCGTGCGTGCGTGCGTGCACCTTCTCTCTCTCTCTCTCTCTTTCCTCCCATCCCATCCCATCCCATCCAAAGTACGAACGCCGTGTGTATCTTTGTGCATCCAAACCTGAAACATCTGCACCATTACACTTGCTCTCTCTCTAAGAAAAAAAAGGCTTTGCGGGAGAGCGATGATGCTGTGTTATCCCTAACTAACATCCTCTCTTCTTCGCGCGCGCGGCGCATGTCTCGGCTGCCCGAACTGACACCAAAAGCGTTTTTTTCTTTGTGATGTGTGTGTGTACTCATATCACACCGCCCGCCAGGCCACTTAAGTGCCGCATACCACCAACTCGAACGGGCGTATCACGCGTGGGATTGATCGGACGGTTTGATGACGCGCGCGCTCGCGCGAGCTGAAGTTACTTTGCCCTCCTGCAAATGACCTAATTGGTTTCGTTTGGTTTGGTTTGGAGTTTGCGCGCGCGCGTTTTCCGTCTCTCCAATTGATGGTGTCGTTGGCGCCGCCTTTTGTGTATCACGCACGCACGCACGCGCGTAAGCGTAAGCGTTGGCTTGAGGGTAGGATTGCTGGATTGGGGCTCCTCCTCCCAGCGGTGTGGAAAGCGGTCGTGTTCCCAAACGAACACCATGGCGTGTGTTTGTGTGTGTGTGGAACCAACCACCTGGGATAGGTGGGGGGGGGGGTTTTTTTTTCGGTATTTGAGGAGCTGGAAAAGAGAGAAAGGGGTTTTTGAGGGATACGGGAAGATCGGGGATTGGGCTCTGGGGTTGATTTGGGTAGGGTAGGGATGCTTGATGCTGCTGGATGGAGAAAGGAGGTTGGTTATGGTACGACGTTGGCGTAGGGAACTTTTTTTTTTTTTTTTTTTTCTTTTTTGACTTTGGCTTTGTGAGATTGTCTGCCGGTGGAACGATGTTGGAATGATGCTTAGCTGTTTTGTGGAGAATTGATTGTCGTGGGATCGTGATGAGAGAGTGAGAGTGAGAAAGAGAGATGTAACGATGTCTCTCTTTCGGGCCATGCGGTGGTGTGTTTTAGTTGGGCTTGCGTTCGTTCGTTCGTTCCTTTGCTGATCATGACCAACTCTGACAACAACAACAAGAAGGAGAAAGTAGTATATAAATCCCAAGGAGATCCTCCCAAAAAAAAAAGCGTCCCAGAAATCCAATCCATTCTGCGTTTTCACCCTCATCCTTTTCCAGCAAGCAAGCATATCAAAGTTGACATTGGAGCTTTTCTCCTCCTGTGCAAATATTTCTCCAATTAAAAACATTCCCTCCTTTCGTCCTCGTCTCATCCTTTTTGAATTCCGAAAACCCACCTTTTTCTTTCGAGAAGAAAGCAGAAAGAGGGAATCGTTGGAACTTGGACGGGAACAACTCCTACTCCTACTCCAAACCACCCAATCCAATCCAATCCATCCCATCCATCTCTTCCCCCTCTCCATCTCCGTTTCCTTTTCACCACAACAACGAAACTCTCTTGCACTTACTCCCTCTCCACCACATCTCTCAAAAACCAAAACAACCAAATGTCTTCCTCCTCGTACACGCCCGCCGCAACCAACCACGACGACGACCCTCCCTCACCCTCCTCCTCCCCTCCAGCCAGTAGTGAAAAGACCTCCTGTCGAGGCGGACACATTGGACCTAACGGTATGATTGCAAAGACGTGTCCGGATTGCGCGGGACATGAGTACGTATTTTATTTTATTTTATTTTCTCTCTCTTTCTTCTCCTACTCCTAATCATGTTTCCTCTTTCCCAATTTCCTCCCGTTTATCCCTCTACTCTCTCTCCCGCTTTGCGCGTTCGTCTGCATGCATGTGTGTATGTCTTCCTCTCCCCTTCGCCTTTTCCCCGCTAGAAACCGCTCGTTTCGTTTCTTGCAAAAAAGGCGAGAAAGAGAGAGCAGGAGGATAAAAGGAGCAGAGCGAGCAGAATGGCAGTGTGTGGCTAATCAGAGTGATTTGCGCGTGTGATTTTAGGCATAGCGAGCGCAAGCCAAAGTGTCATAGATGCTTTGGCGCCGGCGTCGTGTATGTTGCTTGTCCCGGGTGCAGTGCTGCTGGTGGTCGTGCGGGGTGATTTGAGATGGGGGTTGGTTTTAGGGAGGCGGGTGGGGGAATGGTTTTGAGTGCGAGGTGGGATTGGGGATTGGGGATTAGTTTGCGTGGAATGAGTGGTTCTGGGTGGAATGGGGGGTAGGCGCTTTGGAGTGTAAGTAAGGATTGGTTTATGTTTGGTCCTTTTCTTTCTTTTCTTTGTTTCTTTTTTCTGTTCTGCTCGATTTTGTTTTGGATTTTTTGTAGTTTGTTTATCTTTTTTTGGTCGATTCACATATTCTGCGGGAGGGAGATGTGTTTGGTTATTTTTGGTTGGAAGCGAGGACTCGTCCGTCGACGTGTTTTCTTTCTCTCTCTTTCTGGGTTGCTTTGAATTCAATACATCATCTAGAATTAGTACTTCTTAGATACAAGGCGAGGAATGATTTTTCCGTGACTGCGATTATACGAGCCTCGTCTGACTTGGATGTGAGCGTACATGTATGTGTGCGTGGATTGCGAACGAGGAACAGAGCCAGACACACAAATGAGGATATGAATCACCTTGTTGTTTCTTGCCCTTCGTTTTCTCTATGTGCAAGTTTTGCTGGAGGACTTGTTATCGAGATACACTTTCGTCGAACATGGTAGTAGCTCTGCAGACTAGCCGTTTCGGGCTAAGTCGGTGAATCGGCCCGCAGTCGTGATTTCGCACCTTCCGAACCGAGCCAAGCATGGATCGCTCTCAGAGTGTCCGTCTCCGTCTGTGATTGCGGAAACCCGACACTAGAGCACGACATGTTCCATCTCCCCAACAAACACCACTAAACCAGGAAGGCTCACCAGACAGCAAATTTCGCCGCTATCTCCGATCCTTCGCACCCTTGCCAGCCGCTTATTTTTCAAAATTTCTGTGACTTCCTCTCAGATGTCCTGCGCTGATGACCGGCACCGACGACGACCACCGTGGCAGCCATCATGCAGAACCTCTGATTGATAAACGCTCCGGCCAACAGCGTCAGTACGATACTTTTGCTGCAACGAGAAGCTATTCGCCTCAGGATCAAGCATCAGGATTAACCTCCCGAACTCAATCCTCGCCAACAATGGAGCATCAACATCACAACGCTTCATCCCCCAAGCCCCACCTTGACGTCGGAGTCGACACCACCATCTATGGAGCCGATGGTCCGCATCATGCCCACTCTATCTACGGCGGCGACCACGAACATGACGGCGATTTTCTTACCGAGCTTGAAAACAACCGGCTCCAGCGTGGCCTCCATCAGCGTCACATCCAGATGATAGCTATCGCTGGCGCCATCGGTACCGGTCTTTTCCTCGGACTCGGGAGCTCCATCCAGACCGGTGGGCCTTTAGGCGCGTTGCTGGGCTACGCTACGGTTGGATTGATCGTCTGCGCGGTGCAGTTTGCGCTGGGCGAGGTCGCCGCGTTGCTCCCCGTCACGGGATCCTTTGTGCGACATGCAGAGTTCCTCGTTGACCCTGCCTTGGGCTTCGCCATCGGATGGAATATTGTCTATGGCAATCTGCTCTCCGTTCCCGCCGAAATCAGCGCCATTTGCGTGCTTTTCCAGTACTGGACGGATATTAATTCGGCGCTGTTCATCTGCATCTTCATTCTGATTACGTTTCTGGTGGGGATTTCGTTTGTGGGGATTTATGGCGAGGTTGAATTCTGGTTCGCCGTGTTGAAGATTCTTCTTGTCATCTTTCTCATCATTTTTGGACTGGTGGTGGATTTGGGAGGCGTGCCGGGCGTGGATCGTATTGGGTTCCGATACTGGAAGAATCCAGGTCCTTTTGTTGAGCACATTGCAACGGGGCGGTGGGGAGAATTTCTCGGTGAGTCTGTTGTCTACTCTTTTTGATATGCGTGCAGCTCAGCCTGGGTGCCAATGTTATGGAGGTCAAGTTCGCATGGCCACGATGAGTACTGGTTCCAGATATGACTCAAAGACTGACTTCCTTCATTCAAGGATACTGGAGCGTCATGACCAGTGCGGTCTTCAGTTTCGCCGGTGTCGAAAGTCTAGCTATGGCAGCGGCCGAGACACACAACCCACGTCGAAACATCCCCAAAGCATGCAAAAAGGTCTTCGCCAGAGTTCTCATATTTTATGTTCTGGCAGGTCAGTCTAATCACGCCCCTTTTACTATCCCAAGACGCATCACATCTCAATCTAAAACCAACCAGTCCTCATCGTCGGCATGATCGTCTCCAGCGCAGACCCCCGTCTGGGCGAGTACACTGGCAATGCTGCCATGTCGCCCTTCGTCATCGTCGCCTCCTCTGCCGGGATCCGTGCCATCCCATCCATTGTAAACGCCGTCGTCATAACGTCGGCCTGGTCCTCCTCCAATCAAGCTCTCCTCTCCGGCACGCGCGTGCTCTACGGTCTCGCCATCAAACGCCAAGCCCCGGCCATCTTCCTGCGCACCACGTCCTGGGGCGTTCCCTACGTGTGTGTGTGCTTCAACACGTGCTTCATGTTTCTCGCCTTCATGTCGCTCTCTAGCAGCGCCATGACTGTCTTCTACTGGCTCGTTGATCTCACGGCGGCGGGTGTGCTGGTCTCGTGGTCGTGCATCCTGTTTAACCACACGCGCTTGTGCGCTGCGATGCGCAAGCAGGGCATCTCGAGGCGCGAACTGCCCTTCTATAATTCCTGGACGCAGTATAGTTCGCCTGCCGCGCTCGTCATGTGTCAAGTCATTCTGTGGACGGGAGGGTTCTCGGTTTTCACAAAAGGCGGATGGGATGCTGCGACGTTTGTTTCGGCGTATTTGTACGTATCCACCTTCTCATTTCAGACCAAATCACCCTCTGCGTCGAGCATACGTTAACCAACAATAAAACAGAGATATCCCTTTAGTAACGGCAGCCTTCCTTCTCTGGAAATTCGTCATCAAGAAAACCAAAGTGGTTGACCTCTCGACGCTGCCCATCCGTGCCGCGCTGGATCAGGTCGCCGCCAACCCGGAACCTCCCGAGGAAGAGCTGGGGAAAAATCGGTGGCGCTTTGCGAGGTTCCTCTGGGATTGATCCAGTCTCCTCTTTCTTCCTCTCGTCATTTTAGCAGGATGTGCGGTAATGGTGCGAGACGAATGCTGGGTGTATGTCTTAGACTAGCTGGGAAGGGTTTATAGAGAGTGATTAGAGATTATTTAGGGCTCTTAGATTTAAGGTTAGATGGTTAGGATGTATGCATGGTGTTTGAGAATCATTAGCTCAGTTGACATGGATCGTATTTTATATTTGCTCTAGATTATTGACTAGACTAACTCCATTCCTTTACCTTCGAACATCACAACGATTGGAAATACCATTAAGATTAAGTTACTAGATCCTATGAAGTAACAGAGCTATCTACATGAAGATGCATCATGCGTAGATACATCAATGTATTGATGATACCCAAAGTCACGTGCTGAGGCATTCACCTTTAATCCATTTCACTCCCATGCGCGTACAGGATCATGCCACTACGAAAAATAGTCACTAGATACTGAGAATTCCGCTTTTGACTTTGTATAGGCTATTCACGCGAAGAAATTGCTCCGCGAAAACCAAAAGCATCATCCAGCTTACATAGCTCAAGCCCGGCGTCATGATCAAAGGTCGTCTTCATTCAACGGGTCTCGATACTATCAAGGCCTTTAGTGTTGTGGAGTTTAGCATGGTCATCGCATTCGTCACGAATATAATGCGGAGTTGCGATTTGTAAGGGACGGTCTTAGCTCTGAGTCCTATGATGTTACATTAGCGAGATACAACTTGTGAAGAACACTTTCGATGTTCGGACAGTCTTGAATAGGAGTGAAGAAAACTCTTGGTGAGTTTTGATATTGGGTAGATATATTGTGGGTAGTTAAAGAGTTGAATGGATTTGTAGAGAAGTGCGTAGGTTTGGATGCTGTTAATCGTGTATGCATTAGTTTACATGATGTAGGTGTACCGCAAAGAATCATAATAGTAAGGCATTACGCTGATGCGGAATAGATGGCAGCATTATTAAATATACTTATAGCTGTACGTTGCTAATGTGGTTTACCAGGAAGCGTGGCAATTAGTTTTAGAGTAATTATACTTTTTACTGCTCCCTTTCTTTGTAGAGTTGATTTTATATTACATGTGATTTTCACGTTTCTCTCGTATTTAATTCCCAGACGTATTTTGTGATGTATTCCTTCGCTTTCCTGAAGTATGTTTGTTTGTTTGTATTTGTTTAGCGTCCTTGTGAGTGACCTCCCGTAGGGTATTCGGACGTGCTACGACCAGGAGTTATGTACATGTATTGCGCGCCTCGTGTAGCCTTTTTGAAGGTGAGGTGGCTGCTTAGCCTATTAAAAGGCTGGCTCCGCCGGTTGAGGCAGACCTTAGGAGCTCCATGTCTGATGTAAACAAAGGTTCGATGTGCTTTCCTGAAGTAAGGAACCGGAAGAGCAGTATTAGGGTGATTGGATGGATTTAGATGTTAAGATTTGCAAAGATAGTCGCAAAGACCAACTACATCCTAGACGTTGGTATAGATATGTATAAGCCTATTTACCTGTGTACGCTCCTGACCAAGGGCGTTTCTAAGTGATATTGCAGCCTGTGGTGATACCGTGAGTGATTTTATCAATCCTGCCAATGGTAAACAAAATTCATGGATAGGCTTGAAAGCATATTAGCAATTGTTTCTTTTCCTTGTTAAAAGCTGTTTGCAAGTTTGGAGTGATAGAATATATGTACTCAAGTATGACGTACCAGAAAATGAGCGAGAGCACAACCGGAGATACAGGTACTATGTGAAGATAGCAAGTCAGGGCACACACTACGCACGAACTGCTACACAACCACCACAGAAGCAGATGGAAGCGTTACATAATCCACCCCGTTTGCTCGTCATTCACACCACTAGAGCTGCTGCCTGGGTGGTCCGTGACACGTCGCTCGCTCGCTCGCGTGCTCGTCCGCCTCCTCTCACTTCACAACCTTCCCACACTCCGACTTTCATGTCCTATATATTTTGCATAAACAGAAAATTTCTTATCTTCTATCTCAAACATGAGTTTCTAGCAACTCCAAGCGCTTGCTTGGTCTAGGCTGTTCGCAGTCTCAAGTTGTTGTCTCTCATACCGTGAGATGCATAGGCCCCAGGTTCGATTCCTGCAACTGGCAGTCCGGGCATTCGGAATCTTCGGACACGAGAATGTTGAGACTGTTAGTTGTGCTGGTTAGCGGTAAGTTTACGGCCTATGTAGAAGCTCTTGCGCTTACATTGATTCATGCGATTGGGATGGAACATGCATTGCCTGTACATTAACTCAATGATGCGTTTCATACCGATGTATGCTCGGTGCATGGAAGCGCCCAGTCGCTGAATCAATGGTCGGATTTTTTTTTAATTTCGATTTTTTTTATTTCGATTTTTTTTATTTCGATTTTTTTTATTTCGATTTTTTTTATTTCGATTTTTTTTATTTCGATTTTTTTTATTAAAACCTCTTATAGTATAGTATCTATTTCTTTTATTAGTAACGTTTTATATTATAGAGGGGTAACACGCCGGAATGTTGTATATTGGGAGGACTAAGAAGTGTTACGAATTAGAGGTTCCTAAAGCGTTATCCGGTATATTAGATTTGCGAAGACTAGATAGTACACTATCTACCTGATATGTAACATCCCGGCGTGTCACCCCTCTGTAAGTAGCACTAAATCTACTAAACTTTTACTTTACATGTAAAATAGTGTAAAAATACTAGAAGGGACCTACTTTAAAACCCTCTTCCAGCATCTCTAGCAATCGACCTCTTTCTCTCTAGTCCTTTCCCACCGCTATCTTCAATCCCATCCGTAACATGCGTAGAACTCACACTCTCCGTCCTCTTTATAGCCCTTCCTCTAGCAACCACTCTATCAGCATCTTCTAATCTCCCAGGGTAATAATCCTCCTGTGCTGCATTGTGCCGCACATAAGCGTTACTTGCGTATTCTCTACCTCTATTTTCCTCTTGCTGTTCTCCCTCAGAATCCTGCCTGTGTTGGTTACGAATCGCGTCTTCAATATCCCGCTCATTAGGCTCGTACACTTCCCACTCGCGATCGCGACCCAGCGACGCGCGCGAGCGATGTGTTAGTTGGGTCGCAGAAGAAGGGGAGCGTAGAAGCGTAGGGGCGAGCCCTGATGTTGTCCGTGGGCGCTGTCGCTGTTCTTGCTGTGTTGGGGCTAGGGATGCACAAGCGTGACGGTATAGGGAGGGAACCGAGTGGGTTGATCTTTCGTCATCAGACATATAGAATTCCTGGTTGCTGTTGTTAGAGAAGGAGAAAGAGGTAGATGAACGCGACCGACGCGATGTGTTCGAGCGATTCGTGGTTGTTCGGTCCAAGATGGGCCGATGGCGGGTGGTCTGGTATGATGTTGGCAGGACGGGGGATTCTTGCGGAGTTGGTCGTTTGGTTGGTTGTCTGAGCCTGTAAGGAACTCTATCATCGTCGCGTTTCTCGTTGGTGGAAGCAGCCGAAGAATGTACACGATGACTTGGAGAATGATCAAAAGAGCTTTTGGATCGCGCTTTCTTCTTGTGCATCGGTTCAGATGCATCTGCGGGCATACTAGTCACGGTCGTAATAATGGTCCCACCGGACGACATGCCCCCACCTCCCGATGACTGAGAATGTGACGAGTTACTCTTTTTCAAGCTCGTACCGCTGCTCTGTAATTGCTGGTAGTGCTGATGCCACTCGCTCTTTTCGTACTCGAACGGCACTTCGCCATTCTTGCCATACCATAACGGTTGCTCCTTAGAGATGCGTACGACGTTGAGCCATGGATTTCCCGGTGCATCGTCGGCGAGGTGGAAAAGCATGTCGACTTCCTCGAGGGATCGGCAGGCGGTCTCCGGGTAAAAGTAATAGACCAACGGAACGATGGCGGCGTTAGTGCAGGAAAAGATTATGTACGTACGCCAGCCGAGGCTAAAGATGGCGATGGGGAATGTAAATACGACACTAATTTATAAGTCTGTGTTGCAAGAATGGATGGAATATTCAACCCACAGGAAATTGAAAAGCGAGTTTCCGCTCGTACTCAATGCGTTCGCGGGTCCTCGAATTCGCAGGGGAACGATTTCGACCTTTCCCCATGGTCAGTAAATGCGGTTCTTCCGGTGAGTGATTGGGTTCAATGGAATTCTTACCGGGTAGAGCCACGCCATACCCTGCCATCCGATGCCGAAGAAGGTCGAAAATCCAAACAAAAACACGGTTCCGGCAGTTTGCGTCCCGTGAACCCCATGAGTTTGGTACAGGTACAACAGGATTGCAAGCAAAACCATGCAAAGCGACATACCCGCTGCCCCAAACATCATCAAACTCCTCCTTCCCCAGAACCTGTCAATTCCTACAACAGTAACGATAGTGCTCAGGAAGTACTCGGTCGCTGCACAAGCGGCCATCAGTCTAACCATATACCCAGTGAACCCCAACTGAACCGCAAACATGATCGCTAGATACTGGAGCGAAAGGTTGATACCAGAAAGTTGCTGGAACACTTGTACGAAATATGCGAGTATGACACGATGGGCATTTCTTTTCTCCTTGTTGCTCCTTAAACTCGATGTACTCCCTTGCGTCATGATTAGAATCCCATCTTTGATCTGTAGAAACTCATCTCTGATCTCCGGGCCTTCTATATCCTTATCGTTGAGTGCGCTAAGCACCCTGAGCGCTTCGTCCTCGCGTCCCGTCAAAATCAACCATCGCGGACTCTCGGGTAGGAAGATCAGGAGCACAAACGCGACTACCGCGAAGGAAATCTGCACGGCAATGGGTACACGCCAGGTCGCGGAGGAGTTCGTTACGAATCCCATGCCGAAGACAAACCAGTATGAGAGGGCGAGGCCTAAGGTGATGAATCCTCCGGCGCCGATCATCAATATTGTGCCTTTGCGATGCGATTTTACGCATTCGGCTTGGTAGGCTGGCACGGCTGCAGTGGTGAAGCCGTTGCCTGTGTTATCGCATCGAGGAATAGTTAGCATGACTGTGTCTTTCTTGTTCTTTGAAATCAATACTCAATTGGGGGGAAAGAAAAGAATGCGGCGAAAGAGTATGAAAAGCACGAACCGAATCCAGCGATGAACCTCCCAGCAACGAAGGGTGCGAACTCGTGGCATGTACACTGCACTAACTCTCCAATCACCCACACAATGAGACCCAGCATCATCGTCTTCTTCCGCCCTAGATAGTCCCCAAGAAAGATGGTTAGGACAGCTGATACGAAACATCCAAGGTTCCATGTCCCAGTGACAGCGCCTGCACACAAACACGTTAATTCCACATGTCCAAGTCGCACGAAGTGAGCATTTGTTCGCGATGTGTTTCGTGAACAAACATTTTTCGCGAGGAATAGGAATGCACCGGGGAGAAGTTCAGAGAGGGAACAACTATAACTGACCTATTATCCACGACCTATGCGCTGTATGGTCTGACGCAAGGTCAAGTTCGGAGAATTGCTCCAGGAAGGCAGGAACGGTTAAAAGACCGCCCAGCACCCCTTGTGCGTATCCGAAGCACCTGCATAAGATTTGTGTCAGTGATCAAGTAGGATAATGACTTTGCTTTCTTCTTTGTCTGATCCATTCGAGCAATCTTATACCCACACACAATGACAAATTCGCCATTGACCACAAACTAAACCTTAAATGGAACGAAGATGCAGATGTATACTCACAGGAAACATAACCCCATTGTTCCAATTATCAGTTTGGCCAGAGGCGCCCCTCTGAGTCCAAGGTATGAGACCATAATGATCTAGTATATTGTATTTTTGTCTCTCTTGGGGTGCCTGTCTTCGGTACGCTTCGAGTTGCGATCCAAAGGTAGATCCGAAAAGGGCTATTTTGCTGTGTTGTTGACTTTGTTCGGCGGATGCTTTGCAAATGGCGCGTTCTTAACTTGGGTCCCTGACGTTCCGACTCTAGAACTGTGCAAGTCTCACTAGGATCCCTCGCGAAGCTCGATCAACTCATCAGTATACTCGCAGAAACCAAATATTGAACGAAGAGAAAGGATGGGGAAGTCTCAATGAGAGAAACAGAGTTGTGGAGAGGGCCAGATACTGGCCGAATATATAAAACAATACCTGGAACGACTCAACCGAACACCCTCCATGATACCCAGGCAGGATTGAAAGAAAACCTAAAATCTTTTACTAGCTAGATCATCCACCGTCCTCGCACGGTGCGTAATTCTAGCCTGTTCGTCTCGCACGTCCCGCGTACGCAGCACGTCATAAGCTACCCACAACCCACGCCCTGCGCGCCATCCGGCGCCGTCCCCGAAACAGCGTGGTTTGCTCGTCCACTCGCTGCACACTCATTATCTGGTTCGCTAATTTCATCGGGGAGGGAGTTTTCCATATATGGTTCTGAGCTGCAAGCCGTGGGGACCGGGTCTATCTCCGAAGCTCAGGTGTGGTCCACATCCGATCACCGACGTTACCACGGAATGTCAAGATCTTCCCGGCGGCTGTGGAGCCTGACTAGCGACCATCGGATCTGGGTTGACAATTAGGTAAAGATTCGTCTGGGTCGAGAGAAGAATTCTTCGTCTTTTTCGAAATATGGGCATTGGGTGAACGGGTGGAGTTAGGTGAGGTGGCAATGCATGTGAATTTGGCTGGGCTGGTCTATTATGCCTAGGGCCTATTTTTCTGAATGTTAAGAAAAACTGCAAGAAACGCAATGCAGGATTTTGTGCACTCATGTTCACTGCAAGCCAATAATGAGTCTAGTGATGTTCAATCGCCCTGTCACGCCCTACTGCTTCTTATCCATGATTTACACAATAATTATTGTAGCCTAGTTGATGTTTAATCGTTGCTACGGTGAATTCTTCTACAGAATTATGCTAGCAAATGAAAGAAGATAGAATTTCAGTAATTATCATTGGACTTATCATGAGGTATTTTAACTAGGCAGTTACTTGACATCTCTCCACATTAGTCTACGGCGCCCATTTCCACCCCTTGCTGCCGCCGACCCCTGTGAACACATATCACTACCCTAGCCCCCTCCTTTTAATATCTTTATTCCCATCAGTAAACGTTCGATGCATCAATCCATAACGGTACCAACACTCATCATCAGATAGCCAAGCTGTAACTAATAACGAAAGCATGTGGGGGAAAGTCATGATGATAACTCAAATATACTCACCAATATGGTTTAGCTAATGATCTGGAGCCTGTTGCTTTCGATAGCTCATTTGAGATGCGGATTTCCTCCACATTAGAAATCTTTAATGTGACTTCTACCTGATTGATTGCGCGCTGATAGAGTCTCGCCAGCCACATCTCGCTCATGAACGCACTAATACGCATCCTGAAAAGCATAAACACTAGCAAGACTAGGTTATTCGCCAGAAACATGGTCGCGAAGATCCCCGAAATCGTAACTGCAGCCCCGTGACCAAGAATCCAATCCAAAAGGCTTATCCACATACCAAAAAGGATGGGCTGTTTCCCACGCAAACAGCATCTCCGACGTGTTCGCCTGTTACGAATCGACGGCGTAGGCGAGCGTGAAGCTGAGGTTGAAGAGCGCGCCCCACCGATCCATCCCAACGCCAAAAAATACAAGACAATTTCTCCGGATGCGGTTAAGACGGCGGGGAGGAGGACGCCTAGTCTCATCGATCTCTGCTTCGCGGATGCCGCTGTTCTTCCGCGTTAGTCTTTCGGCCAGGCGGTCCGCGCCCGATAGGTAGATAGGAAGGTGTTGCGAATGCGAATTCTAGGAATGTAAGTAGCCAATGCTATTAGTCTGGAGTTTGTTTCGGCCTACGAGTAAGGTGGAGCGGTGGCTTTGAACGGGAAAGTGTAGTTGAATGCCACAGCGCCTAGGCCGATGTGGCGAAGGCACTGAAGATGATAGATCCAGAGAACTTGCGGGACGAGGAAATAGTGAAGGAGTGGGGTATTATAATCCAGAACTCCTGGGAGTGGCCGATGCCTGTCCACAGTCGAAGCGTTTATGTGAAAGACCTACGAATTGAGAAGGCAGGTGAAACCCCAGCATCTTCATGGCTTGTGCTGGGCTTTCACAGTCTACATGGTTGACGGCGGAGTTCGCAGTTACCACAGGGTTTGCAGTTACTGCAGTTGGACGTTTGAATGGGGCGGCAGCGTCTCTTTTGTGCGCTGTCTCTTCGGCGACGAAGAAGGTGAGGATCAATAGTGCAACGGCGAATGCGAAAGCGACGTAGTAAAACAGCTGCCATGAGTAGCCACCTGTTAATATGTAGCATGAGCACAGTGGAGCGGTAGATCAGGCGGTCCTAGCTCGTGCCAAAAAAATAGAAAAAAAGGAATGTCGTTAACCAGTTGTACGTAACACGTTAAAAACACGTGAGCCAAATACTTGTATGATGCGTGCGGTCATCGAGCCACCGAACGCTATTGACGGCCACCTAAGACAGCTTAAGCTCAAACGTGGTTGGCATTCACTTACTTGTTGCTTGAGAGGCACCGATAAGTCCAGCGCAGAACTATGCACCAGAGTCAACTCAACCTGGTAACTGTGGATTCTTGCCAGCACCATAGGTCCTAGTGTCACGGGACGTCTCCCTATTTTCAAGTACAGTGGTACCAGAATGAAGGATAATAAGAGCGTGTCAATCCATAGATTCCTGGATTCCTCATCGCAATGTACCAAATCCAATAGCCAGATTAGGATAGAAGGAGAGGTCAGACGCTTCCGGCGGCGTGATAATAAATCCCTTCCAATAGGGCCCAATATACACGGAGGGGCCTAGTAATGCGCAGCTCCCGAGGAAGAACAGAGGGGACATACAAGGAGGCATCGGTGATTTCTTTTGTGTTTGATTATTACGCGAATGTGAATCCGTGAGAAGGCTTCCTTTGCTAGAGGGAAGAGGAGGGCTGAATTGTAGAGGATGCCTGGGTGTTTTACTGGTACAGGAAGTGCCTTCCCATAAGCAGTGTCGTGGACCGCTGTGAACGGGTCAGGAACGGCATCCCGCAATGTGGGGAGCAACTACGTACCGACAGTTTGAGGTTGAGAGTGCCGGGTAGTTCTTCCTCGTGGGCGTTACTGTGAAAGCGAGATGGGTAGTACTTCCAGTAAACTCTATGCAGAGAAGTACTCAATACCTATAAACTAGATAGGTTGGAGCTATCCCGATGGGTTTTTTGAGAACATGATTCCGTGGAATTGGTCTCAATATGATGTAGACAGAGGATGGGGAACTGTAAGGGCTAAGCTTATATTCTCTTTCAAGCTGCACGACCGGTCCGCCTTGCATGGATGACCCTGCAGTAACTGCTATTAGGCTCTCTATGCACACGATATGCAGTCATCAATTGATGCTATTGACGACTCGCAAGGGTCTTTTTTCTTTTAGGATTGCGGTAGTGCTCCCCTTTAAATATCATAATTTATCCACTTCAATAAATCCCCCATTCACCATTCTTTGCGGAGCTCACGGAAAACCTCGTGACATAGACATGTATCTATGTACCAATGCCCCAAAGTGCTTATGCCACCGTTATACCTATCTCGCAGAAGAATGATGAATCAATAGCAATCTCCAAGAGCAATGAAAGGTCATTCCCATGAAGCCACCCATCTTTTTACCCACCAGTGATCATCATGGATGGTCACCACATTGTTGTTCTCAACCTCAATTTCCGCTATTTGTCATTTAGGTCGATGTTACTCCCTTTGTATGCCATTTGGACTTTGAAAACGATTAGGCGGTAAGGTTATGGAATAGAAGTTTTCCCAGTAGATGAACTGCGGGCAAACGTACATGCATGTGTGATTTAATTCATCAAAGGGTGTTATGGCTCGTGACGTCATCACGTGAGTCTTGGCACAAAGCTACTGCTTCTGTATATACATAGCTCTCTCTCCTTCTTACAACCTGACACTTCACTTCATACTTGTATATAATGAATACTCTGCTTTTGTACTTACTTTAACTTTCGGGCTGCGCCCAGAGCAGGGTGTTCAATCATCTGATTTCTAATGTTATATACATGGTATGTATATAACATGGATGGTACAACATTTTTGAGGCTAAACGGACATTCAGACGCAACAAGAATGTGACGCATGTCAATCACGTCAATTTAAATGAATTTCAATTTAAAATAAGTCAGGTCGAGATCGCGTAAGCATGCCAGCAAAGTCGCGTCTGAAGATGCAACTTCAAATCAAGTGGACTTGCATTCACTGCCAAGCGATGGGCCTTCCCACTATACGGTATCATGCATGCAGAGTGGGGGAAAGTATATAGTAGATATAGGAGCGGTGATATTAACAGCTCCCATAAAATGTCTCTCTTCCTGAAGGCAATGCCTCGTTGCTCGCAAAATACATAGGTATATACCCAAGCCAACTTCATACACTACACCAGCTAACAACCACTGGAATATCCAAGTCCTATATTACGGATACAAAGTTAGCTTCATACAGCCAGGGTGGTCTCAGTACACCATAAGTGGCTCAATACGGCACTCCACGTGGTGTCTCGATAACAGACGAATCTGTACCCGGGATGCGTGAACAGACGCGACAGACACTCCAAAAGCTATTCAACATGCCGCACGATCAGGCGAAGAGTATCCCGACCCCGTACCAGTTTCTGCTTGAGTTCAAGAAGGGGAATTATGCGGAAAGTTTGCTGCACAAGCTCAGCCCACAGCTTGCGGTGCAGTGGTTGGCCAATTCGGCACACGCGGAGGACGAAGATTGGGACCCGATGGATGATGAGGATTCGGAGCAGATGGACGATGAAGATTGGGAGGAGACGGAGAAATTGCAAGTCGAGGACATGCTGGAGGCAGTCCCAGATGAAGAAATGATGCAGGAGGAAGTGCAAGATGAGGACCCGATGGAGATTTATCTCCACATTCCAGAAATTGACCGGAAATCACGGGTAAGTCTTTGAACGTTGTCACGTTTTTTTTTTTTTTTTTTTTTTTTTTCATCTACAAGATCACCCCCCTTCCCCCGTGTGTGCGTGTAGGAGAACAGTTAGCTAACCAGCGTCCCAATTAAACCAGATGATCCAACTTCTGCGAGACCCGCCGCACAAACCCACGCCCCACGAAATGATTCTCTCGGAGAAGACGCCCAGACGATGCTGGATGAATCCCAGCGCCATCTTCCGCAACATCTTCCCCCACAAAATGTTGAAGAGCGGGAAGTTGAGGATCGTCAAGAATAGCGTTGGTATGGAATTCCTCGGAAAGATGATGGGAGACCTCGCATTGTGAGATGAGATGAGTATCGATGGAACATGCATTACGGGTTTGGGCTCATCGCAGGAAGAAGAAAGTAGTATGAATATTCTATTTGCGTTGTTTAGGCGTGCGCGCGCGCGAGCTACCCTAGTATAGAGAGACAAAAATGGGCTTGCCCTAAGTAGATCGATTTTCGAAAATACCCCATTGTTTGGTCAACATACTAGGGCGGCGCCAGTTCTAAATCCAAAGATTCCAAAAAAAAAAAAAAAAACCCCCCAACAAATCTAAAGAAATCCAGAAAATCAAAAATCAAAATACAACTTCTATGTCTAGGTGCGGCTACGTAAATAAATCAAGAAATCCAACGATTTTACTACATACCATATACAATAAAATCAATAGAAAAAAAGGGGTAATAAACTACTATACATACACAAAACAAACATCAAAAAAGCCGAATAAAACCCTACTATAACCTAATTACCTACCCTCATAATAATAATCCCTACTACTTCCCTTTAACCTTCAACATAAACCCACACTTATACATACCTTCCTTCTACAGCCTCCTGCGCACTTCACACCCACACCCCCGTTTTCCCCTCCTGTGGCACAATTCTAAAAAAGGAGGGAAAAGAATACATGTAGGAAGGAACAAACAGTGGAAAAAGCTTCCATATAACGGACGGGGGGAACTAACCAACTATGTCCTACACGCGCGTGCGTTACTAAATGGGGCACGCAATGCAACGCAACGCACAGCTAAGCTAGCTGTCCATGATAATGATTTAAAATGCTGAAGAGAGCAAAAGGATGTTGGTGTGGGTAGGTGTGGGTGTGGGTGGGTAGGTTAAACGGTACGTAGATATGTAGGGACTAACATCCACGGTGATACATATGTAACAGTACATATCAAAAAGTCAACGCTAAGAATTATGCAAGGGAGGGAGCTTGTAGATGAAGAGTTTCCGTTTTTTTTCTTTCTTTCCAATTCTCCATTTTCGAATCTGGGGTAGTACTACAGTGGGGTATCTAGTCCCAATACGTATATCCTACAGTGGGTGGGGTACTACTATACACATAGGCTTTGCTTTTTTATTTCTACAACATGATGATACAAAGGGCGAAGAGATGTAAACAAAAAAAGAAAAGTAAAGGGGGTATGTTACTTCCAAAACAAACAAAAGAAGTCATCACTTTGCCAAAAACTTCTGGAAAGCTTCCTGCTCAATCACCACGCTGCCGACAGACCTCAACTTCTTACGACCCTCCTTCTGCCTCTCGAGCAACTTGCGCCGGCGACTGATATCGGATGCGTGCAGCTTGGCCAGGACGTCCTTGCGGAACGGCTTGATGGTTTCACGTGCCACGATCCGCCTACCGACGGCGGCTTGGATGATGACTTCGAACATCTGGCGATCGACGTGCTCTTTAAATTTGGAGACCCATGCGCGGCCCACACGGTCCACCTGCGAGGTGTGTAACACGCGGGAGACGGCGTCCACGGGTTCGCCGTTGACGAGGAGTTGGAGCTTGACGATGGAGGACCGTTGATAACCGGAGTCTTCGTAGTCGAGGGAGGCATAGCCCTTTGTTGCGCCTTTGAGCTTGCCAAAGAAATCGTCGACCAGGTGGGAGAGCGGGAGGTCGTATTTGAGAATGACCTGTGTGGCGGTGAAGAAGGTGAGTTCCTTTTGCTCGCCGCGGTTGGCTTCGCATAGTTTGATGACCTCGCCAAGGTATTCATCCGGGAGGGTGATGGTGGCGAGAACGTACGGCTCGTGGACTTCGGCGAGTTTCAAATGGGCTTGGTCTTGATCGGGGAATTCGTTGGGGTTAGTGATGATGGCTTCCTTGCCATCCTTGTAAATGACCTTGAAGGGAACCGAGGGCGGCGTGATGATGATATTGGCGCCGTGTTCTTGGCGCAGACGGTCTTCGAAGACGGAGCAGTGTAGGGTGCCAAGAAAGCCCAACCTCCAGCCAGCACCAAGCGCATCGGAGGATTCCTTTTGAAGAGTCACGCTTCGGTCATTGAGAATTATTTGTTGGATGCTGTCCTCGAGAAATTCATGCTTGTCCTGGTCAGTGGGAAATGCGGCAACAAACACCATGCTCTTGGGTTCTTCGAAACCGGGCAGTGGCTCGACGAGCTTCTCGGAGCCGAGCGTGGTGTATGTGTCGCCGACCTTTGCTTCCTGCGAGCGCTTCATGCCGGGATTGAAGTAGATGTACCCGACCTGACCTGCCCGGAGAACCGTCTGGGGGGTCTCCAAGGGGTACATGATTCCCACTTCCCCAACAATGTATTTCAGACCCGTAGCAAATGAGCGGATGGTATCGCCTGGTTTGACCTGGCCATCGAACACACGCACCAGCAGAATGACGCCTCTATAGACGTCGTACCAGGAATCGACCAGCAGGAGACGAAGCGGCGCGTTGGGGTCGCCGACTGGGGCCGGGATCTTGTCGACGACGGTGGGCAGCAGAGCTTCGACGTTCTTGCCCGTTTTTGCGGACACGAGGATGGCGGATTCAGGATCGATTTCGAAGGTGTCGTGCATCTGCTCGAGCACGCGGGGTGGGTCGGAGTGGGGAAGATCGACCTTGTTCAGGACGGGGACCAGGGTCAGGCCCTGAGAGAAGGCCAGGTAAAAGTTGGCGACGGTCTGAGCCTGGACGCCCTGGCTGGCATCGACGAGCAGGAGAGCACCGCCGCAGCTGGCATAACTGCGCGAGACCTCGGCGCGGAAGTCGACATGGCCGGGGGTGTCGACGAGATGCAGCAGATAGTCCTGGCCGTCGTGGTTGTAGATCATGGTGCAGGTCTGGGCCTTGACAGTGATGCCTCGCTCGCGCTCCACGTCGAGCTTGTCCAAAATCTGCTTGTTGCCGCCGACCTGGATGGTGCCGGTGAGCTCCAGCAGGCGGTCCGAGAGAGTGCTCTTGCCATGGTCGACGTGGGCAACGATGCAGAAGTTACGGTAGCGGTCGATGGGGATGTCGGCGATGCGCTTCTCGAGCTCGGACTGGACGCGGAAGGGCACGGCGTAATGGCGGGTTTGCTGGGGATATCGGTATCGGAGAGGATGGCTGCGGTGTATCCAATCTGGTGTCCTCGTCGAGGTCCTCGTCGAGGTCCACGGTGGTAGCTCAAGCCGGCGTCGCCAGGTGTGCAGGAGAAGGCGGCTGCTGCTCGCGGATCCGACGCATGGTCGCATGAGTTCGGAACATATGCAAACCAGTCCCGGACGATAGCTACAATCAGACTGATCAATGTACCTCGATTCGGAACAGTCAATTGCTCTGGGCAGGCAGCTGTCAGGTGGGTGAGGCACGCAAGGCTGAGAAAATGTCGTCGGGCAGAGACGAGTACGAGGCGAGACGAGATGAAACCCATTTGGCGCTAACCCTATATGGGACTAGTCTGGGGTCGGCATCGGCATCAACAAGCCCTTTTTCTCCGATCCGCCAAAACACAGACAGACCGACAGACAGACAACGCTTTTCAAAGCATCTTGACCTCACCCACTGCTATTTCCCCTCATGATCCTGCTTGAAATTGACCGACTTCCCAATTGATTGATTGCTTGTTGTCCCGCTTGGCCTGTACACACACAGGTACCTACCTATACACGTATGTATACACGGCGGCGCACTTGGTTACCCCGCCAACATCGAAGCCTTACCCCGGCCCCTCCACTCCCCTCCCCTCCGCTCCGCTCCCCTCCCATCCCTAGCAATCGCCATCCCATCCATACCAACATTGGTACATGCATGCAGTCAGTCTGTGTAACTATTCAACTCATCCCCTAACCCTTCGTCATCGCCAGCTCCTTTCCGCAACCATGTCTCAACCACCCAAAACCTCTTCCAAATCCAAATCCAAATCATCGAGCAAAGACTCGTCCAAGGTGCATAAGCTCGCCCTCAAGGGTTCGTCCAAAGTCGTCAACGAGTTTTTCGAGTACTCCATCAATACCATCCTGTTCCAGCGAGGCGTCTACCCAGCCGAGGATTTTACTGCGTGCGTACCGGCAACCATGAATAACCATTCGCTCGCGCTAACCCTTTGCAGCGTCAAAAAGTATGGTTTGACTATGATGGTTACGGCCGATGATCAGGTCAAGGCCTACATCAAAAAGATCATGTCCCAACTCAAGGACTGGATGTACGGCGGCAAGATCTCCAAGCTGGTCATCGTTATCACCAGCAAGGAGACTGGCGAGCATGTCGAACGCTGGCAGTTTGACGTGCAAATCTTCGGCAAATCCTCAAAATCAAAATCCTCCAAAAAGTCAACAGATAAGGAAAACGCATCTCCTGATCAAGACACCCCCGAGGAAAAGACAGAGGCCGAGATCCAAGCCGAGATCCAGTCCATCTTCCGCCAGATCACCGCCTCCGTTACCTTCCTGCCCATGCTCGACGGCAACTGCACCTTCAACGTGCTCGTCTATGCGGATGCCGATTCCGAAGTGCCACTCGAATGGGGCGACAGCGATGCCAAGGAAATCAAGAACGGCGAAAAGGTCCAGCTGAGGAGTTTCAGCACGAGCAATCACCGCGTCGATACCTTGGTGAGCTACAGGTGCGTGTAGTGCTGGCCCACTGACTCTCGATACCGTTGCGCTGACGTTGATATATCAGACTTGCCGATTAGTTCCGCGCCAGACAATATTCGTTCCCTGTCTGTTTTACAATGTAATATTTTCCTTCTATACCTACAAGTTGGCTACTATGGGGCATTGGGGGAGTTTTTTTTTCTCGTTGATTTCCGGGTGCTGCCATGTTGGCATCATACATGTAGAGGCTGGCGTTTCATTGGCGAGGGTTCATCATGATGAATCTACCATTCCGTTATTGGGAGCCACACCTTCCAATCCGCCCACCCATCGATCCTACTTTACCTCTTGCCGTGTTCCTACTCACCCCTTTGCATGCTGCCTCCATTCTCCCAACACATCTGCGCGCGCGCGAAAATGAATTTTCGACTCGTTTCCCGTCTTCTCCATATCCAAGATTACAACCAGGTTCGCTCTCATTGACTCGCCATTATTTGTATTACATCAATCCATCATTTGCACTTCCGGTCGCCAACGCACCGCCTATTTATTCTTCAGTCTTAAAGTCCGCCAGATCCCGTGCAAAGAGCATTCTTTACGTTGTACACCCTCGATCAACTACTCCAACCCGTCGACATCTGAGCGACAATCGACAGCGCAATGTCCCAACTCCACCGTGCGCCCAGCGTGCGAGAGGGAGATCATGTTGAGAGTCCCGAACTACCCGCCAGCTCACCTCTCCCAAGAGCGGTCTGCGCTGCGGAAGTCGAGGCTGAAGCCGACGAGAATCTGTATGCCAACCATCCCTCCCCAATCCCTTCCGTTCTCGGCTTCGACAATGATTCGAGTTCGGATATCCTCCCTGCCCACCGAGGAAGTACTTCTTGGTGCTTGCCGTCAGCCTTGGATGCCAACGATTCCGAGCACGAAAAAGATCTAAAGAGTGAGATGCTTGTCAACTGGATGCATTTGAAGCAGGAGGAGCGTTTGTGGACCACGGGGGGTGCCGATGAAGGCGTTTTCCTCAAAAAGTCCAAGGGCTCCTTCGTCTGCTGCCCCGCCCAGTTGCATTCCGAATCCTCCGGACTCTACCAGGCCGTTAGCCAGCTGGGTGCACGAGTGAGTACAATTCGTCAGCTACATTTCAGATCGAGTGCGCTGACCGCTTACGGTATAGGCTGCTATGACTGTCAACACTCGCGTCATCAAGCTTCTGCTCGCACGCACCGATAAACCTTGGGTACAAATTAACCAAGGCCTTCGTTTGCAAATCATTCCGGATATCAGTGCTTTGCCTCATTGCCAGAAGTACCAATCGGCTGCATTTGTTGCCTCTTCGAAGCTGCTTCTGGTCTGGGAGGATGACCCAAAACGACTGCTGGATCGAGCACAGTGAGTGTATTCAGAGTGTTAAGCACCACGCAAGGCGATGTCTGGGTTGCTGATGGCTCGCTGCGGCATACCAATTCGACAGTTTACTAACACTGATCGTAGGTACATTCAAGACAATTTGATGCGGATGATCTGGGGAAATGACCAGGTGTATATCGAAGGAGAGACCGGAAACCAAACCGACGCCTTGGCACGTGAAGATTGGCGACAAGTGCTGGAAGATGGCCCCGAAACCCCGAAGGAGAGGCCTATGACTCTCATCCAGGCTTGGTGTTCAGCAGCAACCTTGACGCTCGTAATTACTGTGCTGGGGTGCGGCTGGAGACAGGTTGCCATGGAGATCTCCATTGATCGAAATTTCCTCCGCCTGCTCTTTGCTCTCGTGACAGTTCCTCAGATCTGGCTCGCGCTTTTCTTTTTCCAAGCCCTCGTCGGCAATGTATTGCAGACTATCGGCCCAATCGATCAGCTGAAGAAGAACTCTAGATTCTATTCGGGAAAAGCCCCTCCTCGACTATCCATCGACGCTTGCGAGAGTCTACCTCACATTACCATACAGATGCCCGTGTACAAGGAAGGCTTGCACGCCGTCATTGAGCCCACCATACAATCCATCAAGGCCGCGATATCCACGTACGAGATGCAAGGAGGGACTACCAACATATTGGTCAATGACGATGGCATGCAGCTCATTCCCGAAGACGAGGCAAAAGCTCGACAGGACTTCTACGATGAACACGGCATTGGTTGGGTGGCACGACCGAAGCACAACCCCAATCCTGGAGATCCCAAAGAGCGTAGGTTTCATCGACGCGGAAAGTTCAAAAAGGCATCCAACATGAACTATGCCCTGGCCATCAGCGTTCAGGTGGAGGATTTGTTGTTAAAGGTCGAGCGCGACGAGACCTGGACGCAGACACGTGAAAACCAGGCTTACAGCGAAGCTCTGAACCAGGTCGTTGGCCAAATGGAAGGTGAAGCTTGGGCAGATGGAAATATACGCATAGGTGACTATATCCTCCTGATTGACAGTGACACCCGAGTTCCCTCCGACTGCTTGCTCGAGGCCGTCAGTGAAATGGAGCAGTCTCCCGAGGTGGCTATCCTCCAGTTCACGTCTGGCGTCATGAACGTCACCACCAGCTTTTTCGAAAAGGGCATTACCTTCTTCACGAACCTCATATACACTCAGATCCAGTATGCGGTTGCCAATGGAGACGTTGCGCCTTTTGTGGGCCACAACGCAATCCTTCGCTGGGCTGCTTTGCAGGAGATTGCATACCACTGCAAGCTCGACAACAAGGAGAAATACTGGTCTGAAAACACAGTATCGGAGGACTTTGATATGGCTTTGCGCCTGCAGACAGCAGGCTATATCGTACGACTGGCGGCGTATCAGGGGCTCGGCTTCAAGGAAGGAGTATCGCTCACAGTCTACGACGAACTTGCCCGCTGGGAGAAGTATGCACCCCCCTCCCCCCCTAGTCAACGTCAACATCACTGATTCCGTTTCACAGGTATGCATATGGGTGCAGCGAACTCATCTTCCACCCGTTCCGCGACTGGATCACCTGCGGACCCTTCACCGGCCTCTTCATCCGCTTCATCACGTCACGCATGCCGCTCCCATCCAAAGTAACCATCCTGGCCTACATCGGAACCTACTACGCGATCGGCACGGCATGGATCTTCACGCTCCTCAACTACTTCCTCATGGGGTGGTTCAACAACGGGCTTCTGGACAAATACTACCAAGACTCGTTCCGCATCTACTTCTCCCTCATCGTGGTCTTCACCGCGTTCGGAAACGTGGCGCTCGCGGTCCTCCGCTACCGCACCAGCGAAGGCCGCGGCCTCCTGCACAACTTCTGGACAAACATAAAGTACATACCCCTCCTCGTCATCTTCCTAGGCGGCGCCTCCATCCACGTCAGCCAAGCGCTGCTCTCGCACCTCCTCAGCATCGACATGTCGTGGGGCGCCACCGCCAAGGAAGCCGAGGCCGTGTCCTTCTTCGACGAGATCCCCCGTGTGCTGAAGCGCTTCAAGGGCACCTTTTTGTTCTGCGCTTGCGTCACGGCTACCATGGTCTACATGGCCGTCGCCGTCGACGAGTTCTGGAGAATCACCGAGTTGGTCGCCATATGGCCGCTTGCGTGTCAGGTCGTTAGCCATTTTCTTCTGCCCGTGCTGTTGAATCCGAATTTGATGCTGTTTACTTGGTGAAGTGGTTTTTCCCCATGTGTGTGTGGTGTGGGAATGGAATATTTGAGATGGGTGTAACACGCGTGATACATTCGTTTCCCCTTCCCCCCCTACATGCGCGCGCGCGCGGTGGGTTTGGGTGATGTCTTGTTCGGTGGTGGCCTGTTGGCGTTGGCGTTACAATGCAGTTTTCTCTTTTTTCCTTGTTCCCCATGCACAGTTCGCGCGCGCGCGCGTTGAAACTCCCAGTCTTCTACCACAGAAAATGTACGTAAGTTCGCTCTTCTTTTTCATGTGTAGTAAATCGTGTTGGAAGAAATTTGGGGCAAGGGTTTCAGGGGTTTGTTTCCCTTCTTTCCAATTTATACGCGCTCGCGTGAGTCGTATATGCGCGCGGGTGGTATTTGTGTTTTCAGGGAATAATTTGAAGTGGTGTGGGGGGGAAGGAGGGGTTTGTTTCTTACTTGAGGTAAAAGAATTGATTCTCTCCTTTTCTTTTTTTTTTCTTGAAATTTTGCGCAAAGACGGGGGAAAGTAGAAGTAGTAGTAGTAGCGAATATATCTTTCGTTTAAATGGTGTGTGTGTGGGTAAAACTTGGTTTAACTGGTTATGTACGTATGTACATACATAGGTATGTAATGTCCCCCCTCCACCTCGCGCGACCCATGACGACGCTACATATGTACGCTGTACATACATACATATACCTGTTTAGTTACTCTACTCTACTCTATACATATCTATATAATCTATCTATCCATCCATCTACATCTATTCATCTATCTCTCTCTTTTCCACCACCTAATTTGAAACGTTAAACAAAAAAAAAAAAGAATTGCCATTTTGTTTTCTGCGACATTTGAATGATGACAAACACATACACACAAACATTTGCAATATTAAGGCTTTTACATAAGGTTGAATATGTTAGGTATCTTAACGTTCGAGTGTTTTTGAGGTTTAGGTAGGTGGGTAGGTAGGTAGGTAGGTATGTAGGGTGGAGGTGGATAAGTAAGTTAGGTATTGTGTGTGTGTGTGTGTGTGTGTGTGTGTGTGTGTGTGTGTATGGCGATGTTTCA
>KZ805608.1:0-41878 GCA_003073855.1 Periconia macrospinosa
CCCTATTTTTTCCCCTTTTCTTCAACGCTTCGTTATGTACATGTTTTAGGGGGGAAAAAAAACCGATTGATTGAATTGGTCAGAGAGAGAGAGAGAGAGAGAGAGAGAGATAGAGCGCGAGAGATATTTTTTCCCCCTTAATGACATTGTTCCCGACCTGACTTAACCGCAACGCAAATACACATACATGATATATATACCCAAAACCCATCCCAAAACCCCCCTCCCAAAAAAAGACCATTTAAAACAAAAACCCGCGAGAAGAGTATGAAGGATCCCCCTTCCCCCCCCCTCTTTCTTGTTTTTTTTTTTCCCATCATCGTTATCCCCTCACACTTACATGACGCTACAATTCTCCTCCTGCTGCTTCTGATTACTACGACTCAGACGCTCCCGCTTCATCTGCACCTTGGCGCCGCCCTTCTTCAGCTCCTCGAGACGTTCCTGGGCTTTTGGGAATTTATACGCTGTGTGGTGGGTGGGTAGTTGAATTAGTATATAATATTCCAAAGAAATGCACATAAGGGGGAAAGAGGGGAAAGGGGAGGGAGGGGATGAATAAATGGGGGGGAAAGACTTACCAGCAGCCCTTCCATACCAACGTTTCGCCTCGTCCAGACTCCTCGGACACCCGATGCCGACTTCGGTGAAGTATCCCATGGCGAAGAGGGCTTTGGGGAGAGGGGGCTCTGCGCACGCGGCTTTGCGGGCCCAGAGGTACGCTTCCGTGTCGCTTTGCTCGAGGATGCCCGATGTGCCGGTGAGGTACCAACCCGACAGCGCGAGCTCGCTCTGATGCTCCTCCTGCGCCGCCGCCTTCGTGTAGTACGCGATGCTGGAGCGAGGGTCGATCGGACACCCGAGCAAGCCGTACTCGTACGCCTGGCCGAGTCGGAATTGCGAGAATTTGTAGCCGAGCTGCGCGGCTTGGTTGAAGAGCTGGAAGGCGTAGGGTTCGTCGCGGATGATGCGCTCGTTGCCCGTCTGGGCTTCGTAGATGAGGGCGAGTTCGTGCAGGGCGTGGGGGTTTTCCTCGTCGGCGCGGTCGGCGGCGCGCTTGAGCATGTTGATGGCTTCGCCGAGGTTGCGCTGTTGGCCGAGGAGGCCCTTGAGCAGGATCATGCCGACTTTGTACATGGCGGGCGTGTCGCCGAGGGCTGCGGCGCGTTTGTACCATTGCACGGCTTTGAGGGGGTCTTGCTTGGTGCCGCCGCCTTCTTCGTGGCCCATTTCGCAGCACACGGCCGTGCGGTAGGCACTGGCGGCGTGGCCAAGTTTGGCGGCGGATTGGTAAAGGGTGAAGGCTTGCTTGGTGTCGGCTTGGAGGCCCAGGAGGCCTTGCCCGTAGCAGTCTGCGAGGTAGAACATTGCGTCTGGGGATCCGTTGGAGACTAGTTTCTTCACAATCTTGTGGGCTTCCATGATGAACTTCTCGCGGTTCTTGTTGCGGGTCCTTGTGTCGGCAGTTCCATTCTCATCTGCAAGTACGGATGCGGCCTCCACCAACTTCTTCGCTAGTACAAGGCCAGTCTTGTTGTCGCTGGGGTTGTTCTTCAGTGTGTTGCGTAAGCGGTTGATCTCATCGTGAGTGACAGGATGTGGTGCAGATGGACGTCGTTGCAGTGGTGCGACAGGAGCTTGTTGATTGCCGTATTGATTTGGTGGTTGCTCCGTGTTGTATTGTCGAACCGGTGGCGGTCTCCCACCTTGCATGGGTCCTTGGTTGTTTTGCTGCAGAAGACCGGCTCGAACAGGGGCAGGATGAGCTGGGAGTGCATCGGGATTCGTCGTGCCGGGTCGACGACCCATTGGATCACTAGGCCTACGTCCTGGTGCTGGCGCTGCTGTGCCGGGGCGAGCAATCGGGTTTCCAGGTACCATGGGAGAGCCAGTCCTCATAGCATGCGGTGGTTCCGAGTAGGCTGATTCGTCCGAGTAGCCCCTTTGCGCAAGCCCTGGATGCCGTCCGTAACCTGGGCCGTAGTTCTGATCAGCACCATATCCTTGAGGACCTCTCCCCATCGTGGGATCTGCTGTCATTCCGCGAGGAGGTGGAGCTCTTCCACGTGGCCCTGATGGCAAGCCATTGTGTGCAGGTCCTCCAGGGAGTTGAGGCATAGGTGGCGCATTGTCCGCCATCTCGTACACATCGTTTCCTTGTGAGTATTGCGCATTAAGGTCTGGTTGAGAACGGCTCCGAGAAGCTTGCTGGTAGAAGTCCCCTTGGCTGCCACCGAAGGCTGTTCCCGCAGCCCCGTTGTTCGCAGGGGGGTTGGATCCTGAGGGGGCGAGATGACCGTCTATTGAATCGCCTCTTCGGTGCTTGCTGCTAGATTCTTGAATCGCATCGAAATTCGGCATTTCTATCGAAGCTTGACTCTGTCTGTCGTTCGCATAGTAGTCGTCGTAGACATTGTCCAAATCCTGGGAATACTGATTCGGGGCATGACCTGGGTATTGCTGCTCTTGGTGTGTCGGCGGCATTTGCGGCATGGGCGGTCTCTGCTCGAAGCGTTGATTCTGTGGATTAGGCCGGGTTCCGCCAGCTGTTGAGGGTCGGGGAGGAACATGAGTCGGTGACGTGGGACCACCACGGTATCCTGGAGCTGGGCCAGTTTCAGCCCATTGTTGCTGCGCATCATATCCTCTCTGATTGCCCGATCCTGACATGTTGTGCGGCATTGTCGCTGAACGTTGGGTGTGTGGACCGAAATGTTGGTGTGGAGCGGGCATGCCGGCATTGGAAGCCAATCTCTGCGGAGGCCGTTGTCCCCTTCCATTTCCCTCGTAATGCCCGGAATCATGCCTCTGCATGTCTTGCTGATCGCCTCGTGCCATGGGAGGAGGGCCTCGATTCTGTGGTGGAAGAGGGCCACCCCGTCCTCGACCTTGCGGTGGCCCCATTGGCCTTCCTTGATTTGCTTTTTGTCCTTCATCTGGTCCAAGTTCCATAAAAGCCATGGCTTCGTCTATCGATCCGGCCTTTGGACGCGGCTTAGCCTTTTGAGATGGGAAAGTGGGGAAGGCATTGTCTTGAGGCAGAGTCATGGGCGATTTGGGCTGCATAAAAGCACGCTCTCTCTCTGCATCTCATGTCAGCCAATTGCACAAAATCCCTGCCGAATTGAGATGCAAGGAGGCAATGTAAGAAGTGATGCGAATTGGGCAAAGCTCAACTTACCGGGCGCTCTCAAACCACCACCACCACCGCGACCTTGTTGTTGGGGCTGAGGCATCCTCCCTCGTCCCGGGGGTGGACCTCGCGGATCGCGTCGTTGCTGGGGCGGCTGCTGATAGTAATCATCGTATTGTTGGTCCTGGTGATAACCGTTTTGCGGGGGAGGTCCGCGACGCTGGGCAGGCTGCCTCTGTCCGTGCATGTCGCCATATCCACCCTGCTGTCCACCGTCCCATCCGGCCTGCTGCGGGTCATAGTAGCCATCATCCCACTGCTCATACTGTCCCTGATCGTAACCGTAGTCGTCGTACTGCTGCTGGTGTGGTTGTTGCTGATTATAGTTTGCGGGCTGTCGTCCCTGCGGTGGACCCTGATCGTAGTGCCGCTGTTGCGGCGGGCGCTGCTGTCTTGGCTGTGGCTGGGAGAAATCGTCGTACTGACGTTGTTGGTATGCCATGGCGCGCGAGGTTGCGCAAGGTGGAAAGGATCTTCAGAGGCAATTCGGTCTGGGGGGACGTTGAAGCTAAAGACTGCTAACGCGGTGAAGTGGAGTTGGAGCGGGCTATCAGCTGGCGGCGTGGTTGTTCAGCTCATACAAGACAAGATGCGAAAGGAAGGTGGTTAAGCATGGACTAGCCGGAGCTTAAGCTGGAGAAGCAGTTTTGTTGCAAAGTTAATGAAGGAGGGAGTGCATGGAGGCGGGCAGGCAAATAAAAGACGGGTGGAAAGGAAAAGAGATTTGAGACTCTCAAGCGGAGGCGTGAACAACGAACGGGGCACGCGTGGTCGGCGGCGGGTGGGGGTTAATAATAACCCACGATTTGGCGGAGAGAAAGCACTTGGCAGGGTTGGTGAGACCTGGAACGGCACTTAATTTGTGGCGGGCAGGCGGGCAGGCCGTAACTACGGAGCCAGTTGGAAGTGCGAAAAGAAAGCAAATGAGGGCGCGCGGGAACAGTCGTTGACGTCCAGATGGCGGTGATGTATGTCTCTGTAATGTGTGTATTGGTATTGTAGCTAGTGAGAACTACAAGGACAGGCAACAAATCAGTAGTTACGGGCCGGGGGGCAGCTGGCTAATGGAATGGTGCAGCCAGCTAGCAAAAGCCAGCAAAAGCCAGCAATACATTCGTCTCGCTAGGTACATTACTTGTGCTGCTACGGAGCTATACGTGCTGCTACAGCAAAAAGGCGTTTGTGCGCGACGGTTGGGTTGGGCGTATTCGCAATCCACTGGTCATTCATTGAATCATTCATTTGATTGAGTGGCCTTGGGCTTCACGTCGTCCTGCAGTTTCAGACGCCACACGGCACCGTCGCCCAAAAAGACAATTCCCCACCTCTCTCTCCCCCAGCTCCAACAGTTTCAACCCAAAACAGCCACTCAGCGTGCGACTCTGTGCCTGGCCCAGCCGGGGAACGGATGAGCTTCGCCCTCCATGCCCAGCAATTCCGCCGCTCGCTCGTCCAAAATTACTGGTGTAGTGCATTGATTGCAAGCCACCAAGGCGACAAAAAGAACGGCCCGCGTCGCGCGTCCGCGCGCGCGTCACAACTGTCATCATGTTCCCTGATGATTGATCGATGTCACCAAAAGAAAACATTCGTCTCCCCTTTGCCTCTTTCCTGACACACTGGGGAAGGTCACACTCCAAGTTTCAGCCGTCTTCAGTCCAGTCCAGTCCAGCAAGCAAGCATGCGGATTTTGTTGTTCGACCCGTCAGGCACCGGCACCGCCTGCATGGGGGGGCAGTGGGCACCCGTTAGAGCCGCAGGAGATCATGCAGAGAAGAAGACATGGGACGTCTGAGCCAGCGCAGATCGCTCTCGGGCCGACACGATGCACACCAAACTGCTCTCGACGTTAGGCGTAGTAGGGGGCATGGGCAGGGGCATGGGAGTCCTGTGCTGTGCGGTGCGGTGCCTGGGTTGCTGATGCTTGGATGATGATGGCTGACGGATGGTCGACCGCAGCCACCAATGTCAGGCACTGAATAAGTAAGGGTTGAAAAATCCGCTAGTACGTAGAAGAAAGATTGCACCGCCGCATTTTTTGTTCAGTGGCGGTGCAGTCGTGGCGTAGTGGACAGGCTAACGGGGTGCGTGTGGGGATAGATGGGCATGGCATGGTCATGAGGGCATATCAGAAGGTCATGCTTTGGAGTTTCTCCCTCATTTGGATTGTAGTTAACTGTAAGACGTAACATGTGCAGGAAAGACACGAGCAATAGTCTCGAAGCTGAAAATAGTTAAATGGCAGAGCAAAAACAACGACATGGCGTTTGCGAAAAGACAAGTAACGTTAGGAGAGAAACATTCATGTTCGAATGTAGAAGTGCTCGAACTTAAGCTATCCGCTCACCCCCACCCGCACGCGCCCCCAACAAGCTATATAGAACTTCTTGGTCATAAGAGGCACACCTGACGTGCCGACCGAGAGCATGAGAGGTCAGAAGACTGAAACATATTATTTCCATACAGCACCCGCGGGAGCCAACCAGGCCCCAGCTTACACCTCTGCAGCCTTGTGCATCAGCCCGCGAGATAACCCCAAGGCTGACGTTTTTCGTATCAGTCCCAAAGCACACATCCGCATACCTTTCTCCTTACACACGCGCATCAGAACCCGCTTCAGCTTTGCTATGAACATTCGCAGTGTGTCTGTCTTCAATGAGTGCGCTGATGCAGCGGCTGCGCAACGCTGGCCATGATGACCCCAATCAACGCCGCGCTCAGTCATCACTCCACGTACCTCCACCACCACCCCCACCCCCAGGACGACTCCCCGAAAAGACAAAGCCAGAAAAGAACAAAGATCCAAACAGGCCCCAGAAGAGGCTGCAGCTGCATCAGAAATGCATTTACGAACGCATGATGCCCGGGAGGGCTTTTATATCGGCCCACGTAAACCGCCTGCAGCACGGCTACTATGAGGACAGCGGCGACCTGCTCCACGAGCAGCCTATGAATGACGTGTCGTTCGTGTCCGTTCACTTTGTCTTCCATCCGTACGATCCAAGAGCGCATCGCTTCAAGTCGGCCGAGATCAAAGTCTCCATCAGAGGGGACGAGCTCCACCCCAATAATGCCCATCCCCAGACTGGACGACAGAGGCCGCGACGCTCAAATCCGCGGATATTGAAGCATGCACCTGAGCTCATCTACGGCGCGGTGAGTGCCATGAGTGTCATGTACGCTGTTACTTTAGACTCAGCACTGACTCTTTTGGACAACTGCAGGTGTCCCCGGAGAATCTACAGTGGAACTTCAGTCTTTCTAGCTCTCTGGGCGTGTCCCAAGCGCCTTTGAGTGCTACCCTAAATCCGACGGGGGGTGTCCGGGGCTCTTATAAAATCTACGATATGATGAGGTGAGTCAAAATGTGCGCGTCCAGCGGTAGAGATAGTAATGAGGCGGTAGCATCCAAGGATCTCTGCGATCTCTGAAAAGTCCTTTGGGGCCCCTGTACGATGTTGACGACGCGCAAGCCGTTTGGACCCTCGAAGAAAACTTGCTCCAGCGGTCTGGGTTGCCTCGGGAGTTTGACTTTGTGCTCCTGGTTCACAAGCCTGACGACGTCAAAAATCTTTTCCTCACCGTAGACGTAGACGCAGTCGTAGGATCCTGGTTCGGCGACTACCCACAATGGTACTCTAACCTGCCCAAGTATCTGCCCACTCATGACTTGACATTCGACTTCGACACAAATATTGGACAGCGATTTGTTCCTGCGCATCCTGGAAAAGGATACAATTTTGCCGATCTCCCTCATCCCCTTCAGGACTATGTTACCATGCCTGGCACGATATATCCCACTAGTGTAAGTGCCATTCGCATTTGCATCTGCTAATTGCCTTGCTGCTGGTCATGCCTGACATTTTCAACAGGATACAACAAACGATTCCGAGTCACGCGAACACAGCGGGAGAACATTTGACGATTACGACGACGAATACCACCGAAGATTCGACTTCAACCCCGCGGCACCCTATGGCAAGACTATCGAGCAATCGCCCATGTCGGTAGACGGTCCCTTGACGCCCATGCATCCCTACGGAAATCCAGGTCAGCCGACTCGCCAAAGGCGACCAAGCTGGGCGGCGGAAACGCTCAATGTGCGGGTGCTTTTGGAGCACAGCGGTCTTCAGGTTCCTAGCAGTCGACGCTATTCAGTGTCCCCAATCAGCTACCAGGAGCAGCCCGCGCGAAAGCAGTCGGTGCGGCGGAAAAGGTCACGATCTGAGCTCAAGGAGTATGGGGCGCAACAGCAGAATTTGCATGAGATAGCACGCGAGATGCTCGTAAACGGTGATGACGGAGCTGCTGCACGATCCAAGGGGGTGAATGGGAAGAGTGCAGACTGACAGTGCAGAGATTTTTTTTTTGTTTAGAGCCGAGCCAGGCGGAGATGTCAATTGATTTTGCGATACCTAGTGTACATTAGCCTATTGATAGCTGAAATGGGTGACAGAGTGAGGATACATCAATGTAGATGGCAATCTAGGCAGGCGGGCAGACAGAGGGCATTGAGCACACGAAGCATCGCAGGTCACATTGGTGCAACGTTGAGGATAGCCACGGACTCGAACTTCTCGGAATATTGGGAGTTATGCAGGTACGCTGGTGCCGTGCGTGATGTCGTGCAATGGGTTCACGGGCACATATATAGACGCAACGCATTGACGCACATCACGTTGATGGGTTCACAAGATGGTATAGTATCCTTTCTAGACCCGCGGGCGAGGGTAAATGGTGATGATGACGGCCGTGTCGAGGGGTTGCGGTCCACACAAGATGGTGTCGAGCTGAAGGGTCGAGTCGTGGTGGAAGAAGTTCAGGGCGGATTGCGATTGGAGTGCGGTTTGATGGGTCGAGGTTTGGTGTAGCGCAATGCGGCGGGGTGATTGGCTGGCGGGGGGGAAAGAGAGAGGGCGCTAGTGAAATGGTTTGGGAAACGACAACCAACCAAGGCAACGTCGAGCCTTCTACGCTCCTTCTCCCCTTCCCACTTTGACCACTTTCACCACCTTCACTTCACCTTGGACACCTCGCCATCCAGCCACGCCGTCCTGTAAACGTCTCCCTCCAGTCTCTTCTCTCGCCTTCGCCTCCAATGCATTGCCCGGGCGGACCCATGTCGTCGTCTCACGTTGTACCAAGCAAGCTAAGCTGGCGGTCAAGTACTGTACCGTAGTAATCATGCCCGCCATCCGTGGCACCAGACATGGGGGTCCCTTCTTTTCTTTCGTTCTTCCTCCTGGACGTCGTTTCTTTTTTGGTGTTTGCAAACATTGATTGCTGCCTCCTTAGCTTATGTAGCTATCCTGTCCTGTCATCCATCTTTCAATAGTCCATCTCCATCTTCATCTCCATCCTTCATTAATCCTCACCATCGCCGCCTGTGTTTCCTGCTGTGTCTCTTCCTCCCCCCGTGTACCATACATCATACATGTACTCGCCTTTCCCTGGAGGAACCGACTACCCTCTGTGCTGCCTTCCTCTTTCTCCCGCCGCCCTTTCCGCTTTCTGATTCGAAATGCCGCTCTCTTGCTGTCGTATCGCCTTCTAATCGTAATATCTTCCCCTCGCTATATCTGTGCATCGACTTCCCATCCAAGCTTGTCAGCCTTCTGAAGACCCCTCGCCATCAACAACCATCATTCACCCCTTCAACTCGCACCGAGTCCTGTTCACTATTCCATCCCATCTGTCGCTACTCAAAACTCCTCCTCCGACCTGCTGCGTGAGTACACTACAATCAACCCCCCTTTGTCAATTCGTTACTTTCATCCGCTAACGTTCCACCATACAGTACCAGTACTCGGATCTGGATACATCTTGTGTTAGCCAACTATATATTAATATATGGATCCGGTCCCGAAATGCACCTCCACATAGTCTACGTAGCCATTGCAAGAGATATTGGGCAAGACGTCAAGAGAAAGATTCGTTCGGTTTGACATAGAAGCAGACCACAGAATTGGTGTACAGGGTCATAATCGCCCTTCACGTTAACGGTCCTGCTCAATTCTGCCTTCACCCCTCATTCTGGCCCAGCAGCGGCGGTGACCTGGCCTCCGGCCGCTCTCCCGCGCCAAAATGGCGACCTACAGCACCTACTCGCAGTCACTGCGACTTTTGCCCACAGATCCCGTGACCCCGCTGCACTCACCACACGACTCTGTCAACAGCTCTACCTCCTCGCGCACTCGCACTCCTCTGCAGCCTTTGACAATCCACCAATATCGCAAGCAGCAAAATTCGCCTGCTCCGCAATTGGCCACGCCGCCTGGCAAGACGCTTCGGAGGAGGGCAGCAACTCCTGCTTTGAACGAGCTTGAGCGCACCCCCTCTGCCTCAACCACCCCACTAGCTGCGTCGCGCCCACCCACGCAGCCTCTGCACTTTTCACACTCCGCTCACCAACTCGCCTACCAGTCTCTCCCGCCATCTCCGCCGCCTTGCGGGGAGTATCACAGCCTGCTTGGCCAAACTTTCCGGTCGCAATCTGCGGAGCCCTACACTCAACTTGCTTTGCGCTCGCTACAACACACTGCAGACAAAGTACGTAAGTTTAAGCCCATAAAGAAGCTCCCCAAGCCGCCCGTTGCCAGCGAGTTTGCCGTCCCCTCCCCTCTTGCCATCACCCCAACTCCCTCGCCCCAATCCCCGGGGTACACGAGTTTTTTGGACGATTTGGTAGCCGGCGACGGCCAATGGTCGCCATCCGCCTCGTCGCTCTCTCAATTGCCGCATCCGGGGCTCAAGGACGACCAAACCCCTTCACACCAAGTCATCACAACAAGTTTTACGACGACCGCACCGCAAACACCGCCTGCCACGCCTGCAGTCATCCACTATCGCGGAGCTTCATTCGATTTGGTCAATCCTCATGATTCTCTCTGTCTCGCAAATATTGTGACCCCATCACGAGATCTTGACTCTTCAGAATACCTCCCGTTACCCTCCACCGACGACCAATCAGAAACCGACGAGGTAAGCTTGTTTCCACTCTGCCCCCTTGTGTGTTGCTGACAATCACTAGATGGGTCCTAAGCGGCCGCTGTACAACGACCTATCAACGGCATATAACTCAATTCGAGCTCGACAGGGAGAAGAAGATGAAGTCGATCACGATCAAGTCCGTGGTAGAGATGTGTCTCGACTTAATTTCCCTACGCCGCCAGCGCCAGCAGCACATGCTCCTACCACACCAACTTCGCCTGGATATGGCGCAATTTCGCCTTATGGAGCAATTTCGCCTGGACATGTAGCAACTTCGCCTGGGTATGGAAGTGCATCGCCATTGGAACCAAGCACGCCATCGGAGAGTCGGCTGAAACGTCTTACAAGATCATTGACGAAGAAACTGGGAAAGTCGCCCGTACAAGATGACGAGGAAGAACTACAAGACATGTCACCATCGCGCATTGGCCTTGCGTCGCCGAGCTTCACTGGCAGCTTTCCTCGTCGCCTATCACAAAGCTATCGCGATGTTGAAGAGGATGTAACACCCATGGAACCAGCCGCTGCGATGGTCAATCCTATAGAACGTCATAGGAGGGAAACCTACAGTCGGTTGACATCTATGATCCCGGAGGAGGGACTTTCTTCCTTCGCCGAAGGAAATACATATTCGCAGCAGTTCCAAGACAACAGGGCTTCTATATACCCAAGCTCCTCAGTTTATAGTGACTCACGGCCCCAGTCGTTTCAGCCTGCAGAACCACTGTCCTCAGGCCCCCGCCGGCAGTCTAGACCACCCATATCTTTGCGAAAGACGGACACGATAGACAGATTTATCAACGACTACCAGCGAGACGACAGCTCTCAATATTCTCGGATATTATCTCAACCAAGTGAAGACCGCGGGCGTTCTCGTGTGAGCCAGCTAAATTTTGGCTTCTCAGCGACGGAAACCTCTGTCGAAGCGGGACGTGCACAAAGGTCCGATGATTCTTCTTCTCCTTCACCACCTGACGAGGCAGCGTCACAAGCCGATGCATTTGAGTATGACGAACTTTTGAAGACTTCCCCCTACTTGTCTGAAACTCCCTCGTACGGAGATACCCGGCAACTACTCCGGATCTCGCAGCCAACCATGCTCAGATCGCCCTCGCAAACAATAGAGCCGTCATCGTCGTACTCTCAGTCGGAAGCTGAAAACCCTTCGCCGGTTTCCAAAGAAGCTTTGGATCAGGCTGATAAGATATTTGGCAACGTTGAGCAAGACACAGAAGGGGAGAAAACCATACCGGCAATGTGGGCACGTCAAGGCTCTGGCCATCAACTGCGCAGTAGACGCCAACAGACAACAGAACGTGAGGAAGATTGGAGGACTATTCGGGAATCTGAACAAACTCAACCGAGTGAGGACAGCATTGCCGATTACAGCAGTGATGAAGAAGACAACAAGGGCAAGGACAAGCTAGGCTTCCCATCAGCGCCGACTCTGCAGCCAGAGCCATTGAAGATCAGCAGATCGCAGAATATATCTCAGCCTACCACTCCTCTCGCAGCTACCCACCAACACTCTTTCACGTCGTCTCCTCCCCAGCTGAGTCCTACCCGCAGCGATAGCGGTCCTCCACCCTCCAGCCCTTTACCTACCCTTCCCCCCACAGAGACCTTGAGAGGCAGATCTGGTACCGTGACCACTTCTAGTCCAGTTGCAGGACCTTCTACGCCATGGATTAATCGCGAGAAATTCAGCGACAAAGAAACGCAGGAGCTCCTAGCGTCTGGACCCAATGATGATATTATTTATAATACCCAGGAAGAAACAGTCGGCTTACGTGTGAGCAATACAAGCACTATACGGCCCAGTCGACCTACACAGGAGAACAGTTCAAGCCCATACGACGAAGATCAGAGGCGCGGCTCCCAACTAGTACGAGATCACGTCAAGGAGCTGTCTACATTGGCTAGCCGGAGGCCAAGTCGTATGCCGACTGGTCAATTCTATACGACTCCAGGACGCACTTCGAGCGTGACACCAGTTCATCGCGGGCCCATCACGAATCCGTTCAGGGATCCTCCCGAGCCCACTCCGTCACGAACCTCACTCTATTCTACAAGAGGCTCCTCATCTAGAGACGTGAGCGAAGTTGACGAGGATGAGATAACGCCAGCACCACGGCGCATGCGACGCGAGAGCCGAGCAGTCCCCGGTCAGACAAAGTTGCGTCAAATGACATTGGTATCTACTCATAGCAACAATAGACCCCTATCCCGTCCAGATAGTGAACGACCATCAACCTTCGTAGCCTCTACCCGCCAGTCTTCTGTTCCTCCCTCTGAGATTCCTTCAAGGACAGAATCTGTTCAGCAAATTTTGGGCTCGCGTATTGTGCATGAACACACCCCGCGCCTTCTCCGCCCGGAACGTGCTGTAGAGGAGGAGGAAGAAAGGGAGAGGAACCTGAAGTCATGGGCAGTCTTTGCGGCATTTTGCATTTTCCCTCCTCTACTAATGCTTTACGAGACTATGGCGGACTTTATCATCGCCAACATGACCAATGGACGCCTTACACACGCCGCCGAGAGACCAAAAAAGCATGCTCTTGCTGCGAGTATCATCCTGACCTGTGGTATCGCCGGGGGTATCCTTCTGCCGATCCTGGTGGCGTGGAGTCTCGACAAATTATAGGAAGAGGCGCTGGAACACTCTTGGTGAGTGAATCTTGACGCTCGCTCCCCTTAGCTTCGTTCCTAACACAGTACAGAATGACTATGCGACTATTGTGGTTTTCGTGCCTTCAGAGGATCGTCTTCCTTTGCAAAACAACACTTTCTGGACCCAACCCAAAAGCTCTGAGCATCCGATTTGCCTTTGCGATTTCAGCGAGCTTTCGCTCACTATCACCGACCTCTTTCTTTTGTTACATTTTGCATTGCATCGGAGTTTTGATGCATACCCTGGACAGCCTGACATGCATTTTTGCGCGGTTTGAGAAAAGCGGGCATGACGGGGATTGGCTATCAAAGGCTTGAGGAAATGAGTCGGAGGACTACAAATGTCTTGCCTGTTCTGCTTCTTTCCCCACTTCTTCTTTTTTTCATTCCATCTAGCTTTCCCTTTTTCTTTTCATATTCACCACACTCGTTTAATGAAGGATTGATTGATTGGATCCGCCGGCCATGGAAGTATTGCAGTTGGCAATGGATGGATGGATGAAATGAATGGGTACATGGTATAGCTGGACGCACCATTGCGGGAATGTCTGGCGAATGACTCGTGTAACTGGAGGAGAGACACATGGTTTGAAGCTTTTTTTTTTTTTCTTTTTTTTTTTTTTTTTTTTTTCTGAAAATGAATGTCGACGACGAACGAAGATGGTTCTTTTTGGTTGTGATGTTTCCTTTTCTTTCTCTAGCTATGTTAGGTGACGGATTGAGGTTTTCACCTAAACAATGACATGGTAGGAGGCCGATGCCGATGTTAGTTAACCCCACCCCCACCATGCGGCGACCCCACCGAAGCTCTCGTCCCAACTACATCTCCAACAAGCTTCCTCCAGCTTCCCCCAACATAAAAACAACGACCACAACCATGACCACACCCACCCCCGCGGCAACGCACCTCCTCAAGCAATCTGTCAAGCTCGCCCTCGTGCAACTCGCCTGCACCGCCGACAAGGCCGCGAACCTGCGCCACGCGCGCACCAAAGTCCTCGAAGCCACCAAGCAGGGCGCAAAGATCGTCGTGCTACCTGAATGCTTCAATTCGCCGTATGGCACTAAGTACTTTCCGCAGTATGCGGAGCAACTCCAGGGCGTGACGCGAGGCTCGCCGCCGACACAGGAGCAGAGTCCTACATTTCACGCCCTGTCGAGTCTCGCAAAGGAGAGCGGCGCGTACATTATCGGGGGGAGCATTCCCGAGTTGGTGCCCGGGAAGGAGTCGAGCTCTACAACCACCACCTCCACACCAGAAAACTCCAGCAAAGACTCCTCCGAATCCAGCAAACCAAAATACTACAACACAAACATGACCTTCTCCCCCACGGGCCAACTCATCGCCACGCACCGCAAAGTCCACCTCTTCGACATCTCCATCCCCAACAAAATCACCTTCCGCGAATCCGACGTGCTCTCGCCGGGTTCCAAAATCACCCTCGTCGACCTCCCCGAGTACGGGCGCATCGCAATCGCCATCTGCTACGACATACGCTTCCCGGAACTCGCCACCATCGCCGCGCGCCGCGGCGCCTTCCTGCTCGTCTACCCGGGCGCCTTCAACCTCACCACCGGCGCCCTGCACTGGGAACTCCAGGCCCGCGCCCGCGCCGTCGACAACCAGGTCTTCGTCGCCCTGTGCAGCCCGTCGAGGGATATGGACGCCGAGTATAACGCCTGGGGCCACAGCTGCGTGGTGGATCCTAACGCGGAGGTCTTGGGTATGTTGGACGAGAAGGAGGGCGTGTTGATACGCGAGTTGGAGGTGGGCAGGATCGAGGAGGTCAGGAAGGGGATCCCCGTGTATAGTCAGAGGAGGTTCGATGTTTATCCCGATGTGGCTGAGGGTGGGAAGTTTGAAGAGTGATTTTTGGAAGGGAACATTTAACCATTGTGTAAAACGGACCCTTTTCTTTTCACTTACATGTATGTACTTAAATACACCTTATATTCCAAGAAAAAAAAAACTAACAAACTCCCATTTCTTTAAAAAAAAAAAAAAAAAAACCCTTAAAAAGCAAAATCCTACATCCTCATTCCATCCCTCCCCACAGACACACACACACACACACACACCCTTATATAAAAAAAGGTTAGAGACCTTATTTACATCGTTTAAATTGTTTTAGGTGCGTGGTTACTAACTTTACGTCTTCGGTTTAGTTATGTAGTTTGTTGTTAACTCACTCAGTAACATAAAAAATAGAATTAATAGATAGATTAGCACATTATATACCATCATTCATTCATCCATATATATAATAAACTTTCCTTAAAAACATATCTATCCCCTTTACATTATTTTACAACACTACCCACTCCGTATGTATCCACCCAACCCACCATAAATACTTCCATCTTTCTCGAGCGTTACGCGCTAGCACTCCATACACACCTCAACTCAACCCCCAATACCTAGCGTTAGTTACCTACCTACTTAACCCTTTATCATCAAAGAACCCAAAAATACATTAAAAAACAAAAAATATTTTCCGTTTCCGTTTCCATTCATCCCCATATTCCCACTTAATTAGAACCAACCTAGTATCGCAGGAAAAAAACGAGAAAGAAAGGCGGGCGTGCGGGTGAAAGGATTTTATTTTATTTCTTTTTTCTTATTAATTGGTTGGTTGATTCTAGGGGGGAAGAGGGTTTGGGGATTTTTTAGAGGGTGTATGTGTATGTACGTATTAGGGGGGGTTTTTTTTTGGGGGGGGGTTTGAAGGAAGGAAAGAAGGAAGTGTGTTGTGTGATGATGGGGAAAGGGATAGGGGGGGGGTTTTGGGTTTTAAACTTGGTGCGTTTTGAGTTTTTTTTTTTTCGGACTTGCCAAGGGTGGTTTTTGTGGAAAGGAAAGGAAATTGGGTAAGTAGGGCCCGGCGCCGCTGTCGACGAACGAGTGCGTCGACTGGAGGGGGGATGGGTTTGGTTAGGGAACTTTTTTTTTTTTTTGCGAGGTGGATGGGTTGCTCGCTGAGTTTTTTTGGTGATGGTGAAAAGCACGAGGGTGAAGACTTGAAGAAGAATAAAACGCCGAAACAAATAAACAAATAGATTGTAGGAATCTATATAGGGATATATCTGAGCCGAATAAAAAAACGAACGCCTCATATTCTTTCACAAAAAAAAATTGGGGTTTTGCAACAGAGTTTCTTTTTGTTTAAAAAAAAATGTTGTCGCAATGTTGGTATATATATATATGTACAAAGAATTCAAAATCATATCAAATCTCCTCCAAAACGTTTAAACGCTTCCTAGGCTCTTTTGTGTAACTCGACCGACGCCAGTGTTCGTTACACGCTAATGACGGGGAGCGAAAGCGGATGACGATGGAACGCTTCTAGTGCATGCGGTTGCGGTGCGAGTGGCGGCGGTGACGGCGGGCGGCCACGGTCTGGTAGGAGACGACGGTTTGGGTCACGTAGACGACGTTGCCGTTACTGGAGATGTACATTAGCGAACTACTCTTTTCAAGTTTTGAGTTGTGGGGAGGGAGAGGGGGGAAGGGGAGAAAACTTACGCGTCTTGAGCCTTGGCCGACACAGCGGGCTGCTTGTTGCCGGCGTTCTGGGTCTGGATAGACATCTGGCCGTCCTTCTTGGTGGAAGTAGGCTTCGTGGAAGGAGCAGCGGCTTTGGAAGAAGAGGAGGCAGGGGCGCTAGGAGCAGCAGCAGAGGAAGAAGCAGCGCCGCCGTTGTTGTTATTTCCAGGCGCGGGAGCAGAGGAAGCGCAGTCAGGGCCAGTCTTGACCTCAGCACGGCCAGGTCCAGCTTGGATGGGGTTGCAGCCGGGGAGCTTCTGGACGACGAGGTTGTCCTCGCCGGCGAAAAGGGGCTTGGCGGAGCACTTTGCAAAGTTCTCGTCCTTCTCGTCGTTGATGCCGTCGGCGCCGAAGCACTGCTTCAACTCCTCGGGACCGCAGCCGCATCCGCATCGGCAGCCACCGGTCGGGGAGACGGCCTTGGCCAGAACGCCCTTCTTCCAGCCGTTCTTGAAGTCGCCGTGCATGCCAAAGCCAGTCGAGTCACCGTTGGAGAGGACCCACGGGTTGTCGGTGGCCTTGTACTGACCGTTGAACTGCTTGATGTCGTACCAGAACTCGATGAAGATGGTGGGGAAGCGGGCTTTGCGGAAGCCTTCGGGGCAAGCCTCGGTACCCTTTCCGCTGCCGTTGGGGTACGCAGTGTGCGCGCTGGGGTTCTTGGGGTCGATCTTCTCGCCGTTCCAGCACGAGGGGAAGGTGAGTTCGCTCGCGAGGCCGTAGTTGCAGCCAGTGAAGCCAGTGGGGAAACCGCCTTTGGTGAAGATGGGATCCTTGGTGTTGCCATTGGCGGTGCCCTGGGGCTCATGGCACGCCCAGCGTATACCGGCCGGGTTCTTGCCGTCGTCGGATCGCTTCAATTGGTCTCCTGCAATCATTTGGAAGTTCTCGGGGAACTCGGAGACTTCGGCCGCGCCGGCGCCGTCTTGGTACTTGTAGTACATCTTGATTTGTTCAGTGACGCGGTAGAAACCAGTGCCGTTGCCGTTCCAGTAGAGGGCCGGGCGCCAGTAGAGGGAGTTGTCAGCCTTGACACGGGCAGTGGTGCAGGTGGAGGCGTCGAGGCTGGCGAATGTGGTGTCGAGGGCGATGCCGTTACCTCCATCGAAGTTGTGCAAGTGGGCACTCTGCACTCCCGGCTCCAGAGCGGGATCGAGACGCTGGGCACTCATGGATAATCCTTTACGGTTAAACATACTGAAGTAGGAGCCACTGCAGTCGAAGGCTGATGCCGTGGCCGCGAGACCGGCGGTCAAGGCGAAGAAGTTGTTAACCATTTTGTTTACTGTTTTCTTTTTCAAGGAATGGAGGCGTGGGCTAAGTACGATGGAGAGAAGTCGATTGATTCGAAAGCCAGCTGAAAAGAGTGAAGCTGGTGGGATCTATTCTTTGAGTCTCGGACTCGAAATGAATGTAAATGGGTCAAACGAATGAGTGGAATGGTATTCCTGTACCGGAAGCCGTTGGTCTAATGGGAGAGTAAGACTGTGGAGAGCCTGGAGGGATACGGGTCCGTCATGATATTTGTATGCCATCTTCGGGTTCCGGCTTTGGCTCACCTCAGACTCAACCACATGGGCTCGGCGTGCACACCTCATCATGGACATGGCGTTTATGCACGAAAATCCCCCCACCCTCGCATCCGTCTTGCGTCTAGGCGCTGAGCTGAGTTCGCTCCAAATGGCGTATCAACGGACTATGATTACACTAGGGGGCCGCTGGCGTCGGTCCGTGGCTCGCGCTTCATCTCGGATTTCCAAGAGGAGCTTTTTTTTCGTTCATTTAAAGTTAGGGAACGCAGGAGGCACAACAAACAAGCAGAAAAGTCTAGAGATACAACCGCCCAATAGGGCGCCGTATCCGAAAATTAAAGGTGGAGAACATGCGTGTGTTCGAAACGAAACAGCTTTCAAGCCGCGGACTGAATGGTAGATTCACTCGTCGTGGGTGGAATGGCGGGCGTAAGCGCTTCGCTGGTGGCTTAACCATCAAACCGCTTGGCGCGTTTACCCCTGCAGACTGCGTGGCTATCTTTCCTTTAAAAAAAGAATCGCCAGCGACTAAGAAAAGATGCAGAATCATCCACCCTTTTTTTCTGTTTCATCAAGTAATATTCCTCAAATAAAACTTTATTTTGACGTGTTCGTCAACTAACCCGGTCCCCCTTAAACTGTGGGGGGAAAAAACTTCCAACTGACAATGTAAATAGGAGGGAGTATGGTAAGATGCAGATGAGAAACCCTTGGCGTCATACTTATCTCTTGCGATCGGACTTCCCATCCACTGTGTTCGTTCATCTGGCGCGCCTCACATCGTTTTTGGGTGGCCACACACCCACATTGCGGGGATGCAAGAGAACACCCTTCATTTCGTTTCAACTGCACTGTTAACCCACGACTCAGCTACCCACAACGTGTTGCAGCGCAACCTGATTCAGGCAGCTGTTAAACCGACATGTTTTTATTTTTTTGCGACCTCCCTGTCATTAATCCTAAGACGCATGCTACTTTTGGATGCGTTTTATGCTTAGAGATTGAGGTTGGTCTAAGCTGAATGCTCATCTCTCGCATTTTTACTAAATCGAGGCTTTGTGGCTTCTTAGTAACAGTGAGATTGGGCACATGTCGATGCATTTTTCTTTCCGGTCTTGAGTTGTCCCCTTTTTCGGATTCGTCGTTCACCAATGCTGCAGGTCCGCGGCGTGCGTCTGGCTACAAAAAAATGACTCGTAACTGTTCCAAAATATTCCATTCCCTTTCTCTTAATTTCTTCATGTCTTCGAGACGACATTAATCCAAAGGCCAATTTTCAATGATCTTCGTTTGATGATGATTCAATGTCAAGGGCACCTACTACTGTGTCCGCTTACCGTTAGGAACGATGGTTGCACATCTGCAAGATAATCGACCCGATTTCTCATCATTTGCTCTGCAATTTCTTTGGGCGACTTTCTACTAGCTCTTCTGCATGTACGATGGGGAACGTGCTTGGACTCCTAATGCAAAAATCATGTACGTTAGGCCTGGATAAAGGTTCAAAGTATTACGTGCACTTCCATGTGAATGCCGGCTCACCATACGCCACTTCCCCCCATAAATGCGTTGGACCGGGATTGAAGTCTCCCATCACTGGCTGGAACAGGAGAATTTAGGGAAAGTGTTTCAAATTCCCGTTAACTACCTGGATGCCATAAGTAGTTAAAAGCAAACACCCAACATCCGGCGAAGGATCACAAAAAGATAACGCAGTAACGAGTTCCGGCCCGATCCTTCACTACAATTAAACAGTGAAGATCGGGATGTTCATCACGCTGCGAACCGGACATCGGTTAGCTACCAAGATACGGGTGAGGAATGCCTTCAACAGCCTTGCGCTTTTTGCATTGTAGTTATAATTACAGGCGGCTACTGCACATCATAGTCATGGCTGTAGGAAGGTGTCCAGAAATTCTCCGCTACTAGTGTACCACACTTGAGAGGACGACGGCGCCTGGAAATAGACTGGCGTTTCGCGACGTCCTAACCATACTTGACACCGTACGCGAATACGACTGGCAAACGAAGTGTTAAAGATGCGAATACTCTGGCAACATCGCTGAAAAAATATCATTGATGTCTGCCATTCCAAGTGTGTGAACAAGAGCCTAATGAGTCAATACCTCTTCACATGACACGGTTCATCACGGCATTGTACACTCGACAAACCCCACGAAGAAACATAATCTTAAAATCTCCACTGCCTCAAAAGCGATTTGCCCAGGCTCTACCGCGCGAGATGCAAGCCGCGCATACACATATGTACACTAAAGTAACTCCAACGCTAGACTCGGAAGTGGATGGTTCTTGTAACAACGGAGCGATTTGCGCGGCCACTAATCGATAGCGTTGAGTAGCAGCACGTGTGAACGGCATGTAGAATGAAGATCGATCTGTTCGTGCTACCTGTCACGTAATGAAGCGTTGCGCGCATGTGTAGCCTTTGCGTCGCAGGAAATAAACACATGTTTTGACGGGATCCCCGAAATGGTCTAGAGCTGAGAGATCATCGGTATGTTGGCTGGTTGGAATTGGACGGATCATGTTGAAGTGTTGATACAAAATAAGTTTTGAGCCAATCAATTTGCCTGTGGCACTGACTTGCGTTCATTCGTATCTTCTCCCTATCATCGGTGGAGAGAACAGTTTCTTATATATAAATTTCTACAACAACAGTAACTTTGTACAGAATATGTTCCAAAAAAGATAAAATCAAGATGGAGAATATGTTTAGCATAATGGTTGACGTACTGCTGTGGGGATTTCGGTGTAACCGATAGTGCCTGGGTACCTATGTATAGTGTACTAGAATGATACAATATAGATTATCACGTAGGCAGACTCGACACCACAACATACAGATTGCAACAAGAAGTCTCAGATGGGGCAGTTACAATAAATCTGGCACTTTTAAATCTGGTAAGGTTCCATTATTTTTCCAAGGTTCCAGAGGTCTGATTCAATGTTGGGCGATTGATGATCAATATCACATGATGCCACCTAATCATCGTTGGAGCACATATTTCTCATACCACACATATCTTCAATTCCAGATTGAGAATTTTCGCACCTTCAAGCTATCTATATGTTTGGTTATTGAAATACTGAGCTTGAACGATTCAAGGCGTTCACCTTGGAACTCACGTGCGTCCACCCCAAAACAATCTAGCACAAGCGCTAATGCGCTCCACGTTACTTCCCGCATCTTGTCCCTCATCAAACCGGACTGCAATTTTCCTCGGTGTCGCATGCTTTGCCTTGCTCCTCTAAATCGCTTACAAGCTCTTGTGCATGGTTGTCTCGTACTGTACCACCGTGTTCTGGTTCCCGGAATTCATTCATCGGTTGCGTTTTCCGGCAAGGTCGAGAATGCGCCGAAAATGCGGCATTGACGCCAGTTTTCTTTGGATATTCAAATAGAGTAGCTACTGCTCGGCACTTTACCCAGGCCAGATCCTTTTCTTCCGTACCCAATCTGATGAACTTTTCCCTCGCTTTTTGACAAATCCAGCATCCGTGTATATCGATGGACAGCTAAGGACCGATCGCGATGCCGGCTGTAATACTCCCTGAATTATATACAACCAGAGCGTGAATGGGTATTGCGATTCTATCGTTGAGTCACTCCACTACAAGCCTTTTCAATTTCCACCTATCACACGGTCGATTGTTTCTCTCTCTCTCTCCGTTCTCGATCTTTTTTCTTTTACCTGTGATGGTAGATTGGAAGGGATGAAGATGTCGTACTGCAGACCATGGTGAAACGAAAGCTGTATTATTCTTTCTCGCCGATTACCCTATCGACATCAGTCTAGCTCATTTCTTTTTGCATGTTCCATTCTGCAGGCGACACTGCATGTAGTGGCAATTATTGGCTATGCCAGATCCCTGCAATAGGGACTTCGAGGTAGCGAAGCACCGCGGATGCTCCAAGCGAAGAGGCATCGCAATATGCAACTTGCCCAAAGTCGATTCTCCCAATGACGACAACACAAGCATCTACCTTACAAGAGCGAAAAAGAAACCTCTCCACGCGAAAATGTACCGTTTTACATTGATTCCTCATGGCGGTGAAGTTGGCTGTAAACTTGAAAGGGGAAGCGACCATATATCGGTTGGCTGTCGCCACGTCACGCAAGAGCGGCCCTCCCGGAAACAATTAATGAATATGATGTCCCTGGTCGGATACTCCTGATGCACGCAAGGCGGAGGGAAACCTTTATTCAGAAGACCACTATACCGTTCAGTATATGAGTAATGCGTCACCAGACCAAGGTAAATTCTAGTTTTTCCACTGGCGAGCTGGGGTGATCAGCAGCCGCCGTTTAATAATTCGACACCCCTGATATTGCGGGGTGGGAAGCCAGACACGGACAGCCGGGCAGAGTGGGCCGGGGTGGGATAGCCACACCAAATAGATTGCAGGCAGCTATTATATGAGAATGGGTGCCCACGATCGTCTCGCGATGTGGGTTTTGCGCTTCTCGCTGAAGAACACCTCGCCGTCGCAATGGCACCCAGGTATCCACTACAAGAAACATGCCTGGCTGTGATTTACTTCACGCCGGCTCTGGCCACTGTATTCGTCGCCCTGAGAATATACACAAGACGGAAGCTGAACCTTCGGCTTGGTTGGGGTCAGTGCGAAGTCGACGAGCTTACTTTGTACACTGCGAGCTAACAAAACTATACAGATGACTGGTTAATCATATTCCCAACTTTGCTGTCAATAGCTCTCATCGGACCGTCCTACAAACGTCAGTGATGAACCATCGATTTCCAAAGTTGCTTGTCTAACATTGGCGTAGATGTAAAGATGTGGCATGTCGGCATACATATCGTGGATGTTCCTCCAAACGAGATAGAACCCGACTATGACGCATATTACTCGGTACGCGCTTCACTCCTTGTATCAAATGACATTGACTGACCAAGCGCAGGTTTTGATGGCATTCAATCTGCTCAACATACCAATATTGCCACTTGTCAAAGCTTCCATCATTCTGCTCCTCTTACGTGCCGGCTCTGTCATCGAATGGTTGAAAAAGGTGCTCTACGGCATCCTCTTTCTTACCATCGGCAGTACATTCATCCCATGGTGCATATACATCTTCATTTGCCCGCCACAGACAGGAAACACATGGAAGCCACGAACTTTCGGAAACCTCAAATGTCTGGATCGCCACCGCATGGGAGAAATGATGATTTGGGTCACTTGCGCCAACCTCCTTACCGATCTCCTCATTTTTCCTATCCCCTTCATCATTGTTCGCAGGATGATGAGCGCGCGAATCCGATCACGACTGGTTGTGCTTGCCGTGTTCACCTCCAGTTTAACGTAAGTTGATCCTTCCCACGAGCGCAAACTTTGAGCCATTTCTAAGCATAGCTTTACAGGGTCACTGCAATTGGCGGCGCAAAAATCTACCTGACCTACCGCGACCGTCTCTATACCGAGTTCAACCCGGATTGGACCTATCCCATCGACTATTGCATCAACCACATTGAAAACAACGTCGCCATCATCGTAGCCAACATTCCGATCCTGCGTGGGCTGGTGACGCGGTGGGTGTTCAACTTCAAAACCAAAGCGACTCCGATGGAGCGTGAGTTTCGGAGTGAATGGCAATGGAGCAGTTCCAATTCGTCTACATTCACTCGCGTGGCACGCCGAAGCCGGCTCATTCAGAAGATCATGCCTTGCATCGACGACGACTTCTCCTCTTCCCTCGCCCGATCCCAGGACATCCGCGACCCCACTCTCCCCCCGCGCATCGTCCCCGCCGACTTCCGGAAGAAAAACCTCTCCTTCAAGCCAAAGTCCCGCAAGCAGTCGCGGCGAAACAGCATGGATAGGTACGAAGAGGCCGACTGTTGCGAGAAGGGCGACGTGTTAGAGACGGTGCGCAGCATTGGGAGTTTGGGGAGTGCGCCGACGCTGGTGGATAGTCGCAAGGACTATGAGTGGCGGTTGAGTGGTGCCAGTCTCATGTCGAGCCAGAGGCGGTTTTCAAGTCCGCCTTTGAGCCCCGTTACGATGATGAGTCCATGTGTTTTGAGAGAGGTGGAGGATGAGGACGAGATTCTGAGATACCCATGATTGATTTCAATGCCTTTTTTCGTTTGTTCATGATTTATCTGCATAGCATAGCATACATAGCATTTACGACATTTGATATGTCTATATCACAATACCATTACCAATCCACACTATCCAAAACCTCGATTAGTGAGGTCACGATTATTTCCTCGTGTTCCACGTTCCACATCTTCAACTTCCTTACCAACTACCTTTGAACCCCATAATTACCTCATCGATCTCCAGTCCATCAACCGACATATCGGAAATAACCTCGCCATATAAAACTCTCTGTTCCTGAATCACACAGTACCTACCTACCCACTCAGCCACAAGAAAAGCGCTCAGTGCACCTACCTTGCCTTGCCTTGCCTACCCCACCTCCCTCCTGCACGTAGCCTGATATTCCCGCACGGCAAGCAAATTGACACAGACCTCTTTCTGGCTGGCTCCTCGGGCCGCCTGTCCTTCCTTCCCTCCCCTCCCCTCCACACCCCCCATATGCGCTTTCCCCCGCACAATTACTGCGCGACCTTGTGACAGGAATCTGGGGTATGTGGCTGCTGTATGTGCTGTGTATGTACTCTGTGCAGTGATCTGCTTGTCTGCTTGCCTCGGAGGGTAGTTGGGAAGCTATCTGATGTCTGTGACTGTAAAAGAACTGGTTTGCATGGTGCGTAACCGGATTGAGGCCTTCTCCTTGCTCTTCTCTGCCGCTTCTGTGAACAACGCAGACAATTATGGATGCAACCGCACTCTTCGAAAAGAAGAAGGGGAGATCAAGAACAATCTGGAAGGTGTACTAGAAGGAGGCAGATGTTCCCCATGTACTCGTCGCACTCATTACTGTACTCAGAACGCTTGCGAAAGGATTAAATCCTACAACACCACACATTTCAAGTGGACCTGCAAACCATCACTGTAGCCAACCACAAGAGGAAGAGAGAGAAAAAAAAAACCCCCCATGTAGTCCACCACTACTGCACCACCAACACGTATGCCTAAGAAAAAAGCGGGAGGGAAGGAGGAGCTATGACTCTGCGCATCGTACAGCTCCCCCAAAGGCCCAACCAACAAAGACCACAGTACCCAGAAATCGAAAACAAAAGGTGGTCCGTTCCTCCGCGACCCCCGTACAAACTGCAAGCCGAAAACCCTCCGGCAAATACAAAGAGTGTGGCGTGATCCAAGCGCCCCCCGTGGAGAGAGAAAAAATCCAGATTCCAGGCTTTCGTCTCTGATTTTTCTCCACGCAGCCAGCCAAGAGGGCAAGAGTGAAGGCGAGAGAAATTAAGGGGTCTGTGCATCAATGAGTTGCATATTGCAGGTTGCAGGGGCGATGCCGGCATATGTACACGATGCATGCAAGCATCGTGCAAGTAACTATGCGATCGTTGGCTGCGTGCGATTTACCTTTGCTACGTCTCTGTGTGGAGAGCGAGAGGGGGTTTATCCTCCCTCATGCTTTCTCTCTCTATTACCTATTAAGCGACTGTTACTTTGGACAATTCTTTCTGCTCTTTCGTGCCTGCGCATATTGGGTGTTGACCGATTGCGCGCAGGTTGCATATTGCAAAGGACAGGGGGAGGAACAACTAGTACCGTGTAGCTAATAAGATGACGGCGGCGGCTAGGGACGGGGCGCGTTAGGTGCCCTTGTGATGTATAGAGTGGTGGTGGAAGTGAAAAGTGGACCGTCATAGTATGCATGTACGTCGCAGCGGGAAATTTCGGTACCGAGGATACCTGTCACTCTCCAGAAGATGAAAGGAGGCGGTCATTATGTGATGATGGGAGTTCTGGTCTGTTTTGCTGGAGAATGGATGGGGGGGCGAGGATCGATGGGATTTCGTGAGGTTCGTTTTTGCAGTACGCGCTATACCAAGTCTAGGAGTGTCTGTCGGCAGCTAGTGGGCGCACGTGCCACGCTCATCCCCAACCTCCAGCCTCTCTCCACAACTCTCCACAACTACCTCGAACCCCACCACCCGGTATTTTCGCAGCTGCTGTCCACTAACGCCCCTTGATGATAAAAGGAGAGACACCGCATCAAGGATCTTCGCACTCTCCAACGAAATTTTCTCCAATACCGACCTCACAGCCGTTCGCTCGCCAAATAGGATGAAGAAAGGGGAGACCACCCCCTTGTAATTTTACCCCGCGGAACGGTTGAATATGGATAAAATGCAAAACAAGATATAGTGCGTGACGTGCCTGTTGCTCATGGACACGACCAAGACTTTTGGACTGGATTCACTTTGCCTGCATTGGTTAAGAAGTGTATTGTACCTTCCGTTTGTTGCTCTCGCGCGCGTGAGAGACAGCGGCAAGCAAGATCCTATTCAGGGTCCCTCGCCCCCTACTAGGGACAATTACTAGTTGGACATCGTACATTTAGCCGAGTCTTCGAGCTTCGGCGAGACCCTGGTTATAGCACAGTTTGAACTATCATCATTCAATATTTGGGGCTGCTATGGTTCATTCTTCCTATGGCAAGGGCAAAGCAAGCCGGAATAAAGTTTCGGCATGTTGTGAGTGGTAAGAGATGATAGGTGGACAGGTTGAGAAAGATAGGAAGACTGCTTCCTTCAGTCGCGTTTTCTACTTGTTAGGAGAGAAAAACGAGGGAGGCGAGGCCAGCCCCCCCGCATACCCCAGGATCTCCAGAAGCGAGGGGAGATCGTAGGATTTGCTTTGCTTGCTCGTGTGAGCACTGAGGAGAAATTCGTCGGTCATTATGCACATTCAGAAATCCCACCGCCAAGAAAGAAATCAGTGCTCTTGCTTGTACATGCGGCATTCGTCGGAAAAGAAGATGACATAAATCACTGCGCACGTATAGTATCTGCAAGTGGAATTCAAGCCATGAGGAGTGATTGAGGCCTGGTAATCATCTGTTGAGATTTCAAGTGTAATGCTGCTGCACCTCTGTAAGTGTCACTACCTCAATATCGCCTCTGCTCTGCTTCACATAAAACCACCTTGTCCCACGCCGTTCATTCCAAATGAAAAGCCATCCCCTTTCCAGCTCTTTCCGCTCATTTGCCAAAAAAGACACCTCGAAACGAAAGTGAAGCACAAGGCTTGCTGAAAAAAAGATTAAAAAATGATGCGTGCGCGCGGTGTCCCCGACCGAGACCGGCCGGAATGTGGAGCACGTGTGTGCGGCGGTAAGGCGGCGGGCGACGGCAATGCTCCAAATGCAGGAAAGAATAGAACCAGGGGAAAAAAGGTGTAAACGAAATTTGCGTCACATCTGGGAGACGGATGCCCACACGCAGGAAACGCCAATTGAACGCCTTCCAACAGACTCACAGATAACAAAGTACTGAGTTGCCACAAACGAGGACGCAAAGAAATGAAAAAAACCATTGAAAATCGTTAAACGTACATGCTCAGAAATCCTTTTTTTGATGAAGATTTGATACAGAAAAGGAAAAAGGCGGCTGGGGGAGGGTATGGAGTCATTCGAGGCAAGGCAGAACCGATCATTTCCCCGGTAGGTGTAGACGGCGCGATGGAGTGGTTGCGTTCATAAAAGGATGGTGGCTATACGGAGTGGGCTGCCGATGTGGTTCCAATGCCAATAGGTAAGTGATATCGGTAGGGTATCCATGCATAAAAGAGGCGAGTAGGCGGGAGGGGTCGGTTATCACCTGACGCAAGGTGCTAGGCGAAACAGAACCTGCGAGTGTGTGTGTTTGACCGTGTGTGTGGAGCAACGGGAAATTGAGAGGCGTATTAATCGTGAATGGCTAATGCGCAACGTAAAGTACGTAGCAATACTGTTGCCACTATACCAAGAACAGGCACGTCATCGTAACGCCGAGGGTTGCGAGTAAGATCGAGGGCGAAACCACGGGAGCTTGTGACGGTACCAAGCCCTTCAATTCAGCTTCGTCGTTGCGGGTGCATTGTGTCTTGCTGGTGAGTTCGGTGGGACAAGGAACGCGCTTGAAGTTGACACTGTGCAACGTTAGACGGCATGTTCGGTTCCAAAACAAAAAAAAAAGGAAACGAGAACGTACGATGGATATTGTTGGTCCTTGTACCACTCGAATCTCCACTTGCAAGCTTCTTTGAGGTTGTCTGGGAGATTGTCACAGTCGTTTTCGCTGCGAATCCCCGAGTTCTCTTGACCAAACACTTTTTGGTCTACGCCGTATTGTTTCGCGCACGCATCATGCGAGGTGGTGTTACCTCCTGGTATCTGAGAAAATGTGAACACTGCAATACCAAACATGTGTGGATGGACAACGTACTGCTAAAGAAAAGCGATTGTTAGAAGTGACGTCGTATGCCGTGTTTGAAGCTTGAACGATCATGGTTTTCCCTTTCAACGGATCACTGGTGAAGTCCAGCTGGTAGCACGCACAACACCAAGCATCTTCAATCTTGCCAGCCGTGAGTTCAGGCTTGATGAAGACGCCTGCGAATCCGTAGGAAAATGTGTCGTTCACCTTCCAGGGCTGCTGGTTGGAGCATTGGTAGGCACTTCCGCCGTTGCATCCAGTGCCGGCGTCGATGTCGATAGGCTTGTCGTCGATACCGCAGGACAGCACCGGCCGTGAGAAGGGAGCTTTTGCTTTCCAGCCGCAGGATGGTTTGCAGCAGTCCCAAAATCTTGTCGTCACCGCTTCCCCCGAGATATTCAGGCTGGCACCGCTAACCAGAACAGCGACCAGGTCCAAGAACCCAAAGACTGAATAATGAACCTTCATTGCCTCGATCGTTTTTTCTTCGTGAGTAGGAAAGTCTGTTGCAAGATCTAGGAGCTAACACTGGAGAGAGTATTCTATAGCATGAACCGCGCTAGGTTATATAAGCTCCGGCTACATGGGTGTATTGATTCCAGGCCGAGATGCTACTCACCTGCGCATCGCCACGCAAGGGATCGACCAATGTAGTCCGTGGTCGAATTAAGCTACCAGTAAAAGCGGTTTCTCCGCAAATCCTTCGGGTACTGTAGTAATGACCCCTGCTGCTCGGTAGTCCCGGAAAGGTACAAACTGGTACAGATACTGCTAGCATTTGTGGACTTTTTACCCAGTCATCCTATCACACCTTTCTTTGAATCCTTTTTCCTTTTCCAAAGCGCCTGCCTTTCGAGACCAAAAAATCCATAAAAAAGTCAAAGTTTTCCAAAAACCCGCCAAAAAAAGAGGATAATTTCGGCTATTTTGCTGTTCGGTAAGTGAACCTGCGTTTTCGACCAGCAATCTTTTTTTTTCTTTTCGACCCATATTTTCTGATGTAACACGACATTGCGGAGAGCGTCGGCACGTGGGCCTTACACCACTGCGTACGGGACATTTTTGTCCCTGCCAGGGCTCGATGTCGTCGCTTTTCGCACATTATCCTAGTTAGCATTTCCCCGCATTGGAAAAAAAACATTCCGCGTGAGACCCCCTAGAACACCAATAGGTAATAGCCTAGCGCATGAAAAAGAAGGCGGACGGTGAGACAGACAGCCACTAATCTCTTACTTGACTGGCATTGTTTTGCGGACGACGATGTACTCGGCTTAGCGTTTCAATACAGCGGAGAGGAGTAGGTATCCTTTAACCGTGTGGTAGGAAAGTCGTGAACTCTAATCCCTTGTTAGTGCGTAGGAACTGCCAAATGCATTGATAAATGCATGTGCGAGCACACCACACCACTTGATTCAAGGAACACTAGTGGTTCAATTCTAGGGTTGGATATAGCGGGTAAGGAGAAAAGGGGATTCTTCATTCGGTAAACTCGGCACCGTTTTCTTGTGAGAAAGGCTGAATACAACCTGTTGGCTCGTGAAAGGCCGAATATATCCTGTTGGCATGTTGTTGTTAGCAATCGAAATCATCCATGAAAGCGAGCTGTGTGGACTAATCAGGAGCGATATAAAGTTCCACGTGCAACAGTCTTGCTGTTCGATATCCTGCTGAGCAAAGTAGCGGCCAAGCCATCATAGAATCACTATAGAAGCAGTGCGGCTGAATCACTTTGCGAAGTTGAATGTACAAGTATGTAGCTACTTGTAGCATGCACGTCGACTTAAGTCACCATCTTGGCATCTCACCAACAATCTACAAACAGCGCCAATCCACCCAACAAACAAGAAATGTACTCGAAAACAAAGGCGAAAAAGCCACTATAAAAACCCCCGACGATCAACCTATCTCACCAGCCGATCCTGCGCTGTAAAACACTAGCCGGTGCCTTAGATCTGCGCGCGCGCGCGGGGCCGTAAGCCAGTCATTGCAAAAACCACAGTTGTCCATCGGTGATCGTCCCATCCGCGCAATCTAAACAAACAATCTGGGGTTAGAAATTGCGTTGAATACGAAGCTTACATGGGGAGCTTAAGCACCGCCGCATACTATCGGGTTATTTAGCAGATCGGGCATTCGGCGAAGGCGAGTTCAATGTGGCACGGTTGGTTGGGTTTTATTGCTGCATGTAATTTCAGTCATGAGCAAATTCTCCTGTTGGGTTTTTCGAATACCGGGTGAGGCATTTGAAGTAAGCGTAGCTGTGTGACTGGTTTGTCTGTGGACGGAGATGCGTGAGGACGGTTCCTGACGCATTCACTGCCTTGGTCCTTGGCTTCTGGGCATTATTTGGATGGATATCCCGGATCTATAAATAGATGCCGTGGGTTATTGCTTGATGTGCCGGCCGCATTCAATGATCTACGTGATCTGCAAGTTAGTTAGCTTAGAAATATCGAAGTAGGCGTCGAGACAGCCCGGAGCCGTGGAGAGAGTTGATCGGGACGTAATTTATCACTAGGCTTCGGAGATAATAGCCCTTGGCTGTAGTTTGTGCGAGTGCTGCGGATATTGAAGCCTACGGTTACTCGGTATACCAGACACTTGGAGTGACCAGATAAAAATTGCAAGACAGTATCTTCGTGACATTTCATTATGAACTATGGTTGAACAGCTTACGAAATTCGTCTCCAGGAAGAAGTCTTACGCTTCCGAAGTCAAACATCTATTTTGGTTCTTCGGGTAGATCTTTCACCATATGCACGATCCTTATCCCTTCTCCGTTCGAACACCTTCATTGAAACCGCTAGGATTAGTTCACGTACAAACATGTATATTATTTACAGGACGAATCGAACTCACCTGATCACGTCTTCTTTCCCACTCCGCGTATAACCACATTTCTCGTACAATCTGTTCGTTTCCGTATCAGCAGGCCACTCATACCTATAATAAGATTCCCAATTGTGGGGGGAAAAGAAAAGTGAAACAGCCATGAAGCCCTCAACAGATAAGAAAGACAACCCGAGGATTTGAATGGAGGAAGAAATAAAAATCATGAGATTTTCATAACAACCCCTCCAGCCCTTTCAAACCCAAAGAAATCCACAAAGTCAAAGAAGAAAAAGAAAAAAAAAAGCCCACACATAAAAAGCAAAAACAAAGAAAAAAGCACTCACGAAACCCCACTCAACGTACTCCCCATCTCCAACCTCTCGAATCCGCCCTCCCTCGCCCTCTCCTCGCAATACCGCATGACCATCGTCCCCAACCCCTTCCTCGCCCACTCAGGATGCGTGAAAATCGCTCTTATGCTCGCGCGTTCCGTGGCCGGGTCGCGCTTTTCCGGCAGGCGGAGGTGCGTGGGGGCCGTGTCGGCGCCGTAGAGGGTGCGGCGGAAGGACCATCCCCCGCAGGCGGCGATGGTACTTGGGGATGAGATGGGCGAGAGGATGAAGTAGGTTTTGTCCTGCTGGTTTGTTGGTGGGGGTGTCTTTTATAGAGACGTATGGGAGCGGTTATTTGAAATTTAGGAGGATACAAACAAGAATATAAAGGAGAAATGTGCCAACATATCAAAAGAGGATGAATTGGATAAACAGAAAAGAGAAAAGGGAAGGGAAGAGATGCTTATCCACAAACAAACCACCGCAGAAACGTACATGTATAAGCAAAGTATCCGGTCCAAACAGGAACCCTATTGACCCATCGAGCTCAGCTTGCGTGTAGTACCCCTTCCCCAGCGCGCGCAACGAGTCCCCAATCGTTTGCTGCAGCGCGGGGATGTCGTCCATGGTTGCTTCTCTAAAGGTAAAGTTGCGGGTTGCTTCTTGCGCTTTGGAGGAGGCTATCGGTTCTGCCTGCGGGGTTGGGATTATGTCGCCCATGGCTCTTCTTGCACGGCTCTTTTTTACCGACTTGTTTTTTATTTGGGGGGTTTGAAGACAGATGGTTTGGATGCTGGATCACTGTAGGGAACGGTGGAGATATATGTTTGAGTGAGTAGTTTGGGTGGTGCGGTATCGGACCAATCATAGGTGTTTGGGTTAGGCTGATTGGATTCGGGAGTTTTCCGACGGGGAAGCGCTGGGTTTCTTTCCTAGAATGTGAGAAATGTCACTCTTGATAATGTTGCATTCATATGTCAAGATACTGATAAGGCGATGGAATATTGATTACTCTGAGGATCTGCGAAACATATCTAGACTTCTTTTATTTTTCCCTAATCGTGTTCGTAGCCTCGTAATGACATCAACCGTGAGCACGTAGAACGTTCCTATCGGATTTATATCGAACAGTCTGTTGCGAACGAACGGTTTGGATAGATATTATACCGGTTTATTTTTATGCGCGCAATCGCAAGAACTGAACTCAACGACATAGTATCCAAGAGCAATCCCCAGACTTCTATATGTAAGCTTAGTCAACGCCTCAATCATTCTTCACACCCTCCGCCTACTATCCCCACCTCATATCTCCCTTCTATCCTCAAAAACACTGATTTTTTTCCTTTCCGCTTATCCTACCCGCCTTATTAAACCTATTGTCCCGTTAAACAAACCCCTCCTTTATACGCGCGCGTGTACGCGCTAAGAAAAGTATATCTTTCCAAAAAATTAAGGTTTTTGGGTCGACCAGCTGTCGCAAGAGGGGTTAAGCTTTTGACGGATAACTTACCACGACCCAGAGGATTGGGTTCTGGGGGTCTAGAGCGGAGGTAGGTAATTTCGGGGGATGGGGAAGGGGGTAGGGGGAGCTGGATTGGATTTAGGGGAAGCGAACGGCGCGAAAATGGAAAGAGGACGCGTGGTGGAGGATTGAAGGAAGGATGGTATTGTGGGTTTTGTGAGGAATGAAAGGAAAGGGGGTAAATGTATATTATGGATGGGTTTTCGTGGTTGGGATGGGGGGTTGAGAATGATGACCGCAAGCTTGTATATTGATACGCCAGAATACATGTATTCTCGACCAAAGCTTCAATTTCTTACCTTTGTACAAGGGTATCAAGAATTCAATGGAGTCAGAAAAAAAAAGTTCTTTGGAGATATCAGTCAGCAAACACCACCCACGTGGAAACCAAACGGCCTCCAGACTCGCCTGGTCCCGTACTTGAACGGAATCCGCACGCGCCAGCGAGTCAAAGTCCGTGGCCAGTGCTCCGCCTTCAGTTCCCCATCCGTAGTTCTGGATGTGAGCATAGGCAGCCATGTTGTCCGTCTCACATCCTTCGAAGGAGGAAAGAAAGATGATGGAAGAAAAAAAAGGGGGCGGAAAAAGGAGAGCCAATGATGTGGTGGTGGTGGTGTTCGCGCTCGGGTCGATTAAGCTGTGAGGCTGACGGACCTGCATTCAAGGTTGGTAAGATTCGGGGTTGCTTGGCTGGGCACGTGCCTAGGTCTCCACGTCGCTGAGCAAATGCTTGAAGAAAGGGATTCTAGATCTTGGAGTGAGTTTGTGTTTGGTTAGACTTGGGAGGGAATGCAAGCGCGTGGTGTATGTAACCATGATTATCTTTGGGTACATGTAGCGTATGTGCATTGAAAGTTGGAATGTACATCGGTACGTTTAAGTTAGACTGAATGTTGCGCCTAAGGAGGCGAGGCAGCGTGGCGTGAGATGGGGCCTGCGGAAGCTGCAGGTACACGTACGGGACGGAGATGTACGCCTGAGCATGATTCGTTGTGGGTTGCTTTCCTGACTGTCTAGTATGGACTTTGTTGAGCGCGGTCGTCGGCGGTGAAAAGGGGACGGAAATGCGCCCTTGGGTTGCTGCTCCTGCTGCGTGCTCCCTTGCACTTGATGCCTTGGCCTAGCGGCGGAGGGCGAAGCTAGACATTAAAGGGGTGAAAGACGAGATGGGTAGATTGATGGAGTAGCTACGTCTGCAGTCTTGGGCGTGTTGAATGTTTGGAGAGGAGCTATGGCTGGTGGGTGGAGGTGGGTGCCTGTGGGGGGAAACGGCATGGCGTCTCATAGTTAGCCTCAGCCGTTGTTTCATGGGAACCGTGGCTGAAATTTCAACACTACAGCGTACACATGCGTCTATGCAGTTAGTGTACACGACAAGAAAAGTCGTCAGATACGCGAGTCGTATGAATATTGACGGGGCTCTAATTAGTTGCTGTTGTATAGACATTTTTTGTGGCGGTTCTATTGATAGTTCACGTCGATGTCATACGTGTGCCTACCAGACGTCTACATGGAACATGTGATGCCGGGAGGTATGTACTTGTGGATATGTGTCCAGATGTGGCAGTTCCAAGTGACTGGCGCATCTACGACTTTCACACTGTGTATTTTGATCAATATAATGGCCACTGACTTGAAGCGTTGTTGGCTATTCTCAATGTCTCTTTGCTGTTGTAAGGTGTGCTTATTATAAGGTCGGACTATTTTGCGCAAGCGTGACCCTGGCTGGCGGCTGCCGTTGCTTAAAAGGATGCACTAGCCACCAACTAGCCCGGTACAGTAACAGACTAACGGTACAGTACAGTCAGTGAGTAATGCTAAGTTACAGGGTTCCTGGTCGATTTATTCACCAACTTGTCCCCTCAGCAACCTCGCTGCATTCACGATCCGATCCCCTCCCTCTCCCCGTCCGCCTCCCCGTCCCCGTACATGGCGACCCACCCTATTTGCTAGCACGGTCCGCCCTTTGATTGCATTGACCTTCTTCGGCGGAGCAAAAGAAGTCGAAAAAAATCAATCCTCCTGCCCCGTATATACGCTACCTTCCACGCGCGCTCCACCGACTGCACCACAACCCGCCTCGGTGTCAGCAAGTGTAGCTGCTCCTGTCCTACGCCTACGACCACTCTACCTGCTACATTTCCACCTCCACCTCCCTTGCACACAATGGCCGACACAGCACCAGCCGTAGTATCTCCGCCCCCGAGGCCAGAGAGTACCGACAGTTCTGATAGGGGAGTGAGTCTCTCCCTTGATGCCGCTGCCGCTGCCCCTTCTGCTTCCCGCTCCTGGTGCTAACTGGACAACTTGCAGGAGACCTTCGAAGACGCACCCGATATGACCCCTCGACCCCCTTCACACAACGACCGCTCACGCACACGATCGTTACTGAACAGGCGGGCTTCTTCCTCTTCCACCGCACAAGACCCACCACCAGAGCCTCCCGCTCCCGAGCTTCCTACCAAAGACACCGAGAAGGACGCACTCGCGCCCTTGGAGAAGGATAACGAAGCGAGCAAGGAAGACGAAAAGACGGGAGACGAGATGACCCCTTCAAAATCCCCACTCCCCCCGCAGCGGATATCAGTAACGTCAATGGATGATGTGTCATTAGAAGAAGGTAATACCTACCCTACTTGGGATGCAGCGTACTAGAGAAACACCATCTACCTACATGGTCATCCTACCTGGATGCACACGTGGTGTCCTCCTAAAAGCTATCCAGATTATACTATAACGTTGCGCCCCTGATAAATATGCAAGCTGCTAACGGCTCTCAGAAGGAACAAAATCTGCAGATTCTGCTCCCAAGCCACCGCCTCGAGATTCCACAAGCGGATTGCAGGGTCTGTCGGGCAAGATGTCTCCTGTTAAATTTCCTCCACCGCCTCCGGCCCCACCCGCAACCGAGAAGGATAAACATACTTCATTGCCAGCGCCACCCACTGCCCCCACAAGGAAACTCACGAGCCCCTTCTCTTGGCTATCCCGGAACACATCGAGCAAAAAACAGCCCGAGTCACCCCCTATGACAGCAAATGACCGAAGGCATACTGCTTCTTCTCTCCAGACGCTTAACAGCAATCCAGATTCATCCCTTGGAAGAATTGACGACGAAGATTCACAGACCAAGAGGTCGAGCACTGGTAGTCTGAGAGACCGGTTCAAGATTTTGAGGATGCGGGAAGAGGCTGGCATTGCCATAGATGAAGAGGCTGAAAAATCTGGACTCGGGTTGGGTATCATGAGCCCTACTGCGACCGATGGTGAGCATGCTGCGAGCATTGTCTCCGGTCCTACTAGCCCCCTTCCTAGCATCACGAGACAGCCAACTGTCAACCCGAGTTTAGCCCCTGGAACCGCCGCGGGCTTCGCATCTGGTCCTGCAGGTGATTCTGCGGAGCCAGTCGACTGGGATCTTTGGCAGAACGTTGTAAATGAAGGTCCCGCAGCCGTTGCTCGTACAGGTGCTGAGGAATTGAATCGAGCCATCGCAAGCGGTATCCCCCAGGCCATACGTGGAGTCATTTGGCAAGTGCTAGCTCAAAGCAAGAACGAGGAATTAGAGGTCGTGTATCGACAGCTGGTGGCTCGTGGAACCGACAAAGAATTCACGATACCCAAAACTTCACATATTACCAACGGAGATGTCAACAGCAAAGAGAAGGATTCAATAGCTTCTTCCTCATCCTCGGTCCATTCTGATTGCTCTACCCCGGCAACAACAACTGGTAGCACAAATGCAGCCCTCCCTTCGCCATCTATCTCGTCTGACAAAGCAGATGATGCTGGGAAAGTGCTGTTCAAATCTGGGGCAGACAAAAAGGAAACGACCAAGGAGGAGGCTGCAGCCATTTCAAAATTGGAAAAGACTATCAAGCGGGATTTGGGCGCCAGAACCAGCTATTCCAAATATGTTATGGCTGCTGGGCTGCAGGATGGTTTGTTCGGCATCTGCAAGGCCTACGCCTTGTATGATGAAGCTGTCGGTTATGCACAAGGCATGAACTTCATCGCCATGCCACTACTGTTCAACATGCCGGAAGAGGAGGCTTTCAGCCTCTTTGTGACTTTGATGAACAAATACAAGCTCCGCGATTTATTCGTGCAGGATATGGCTGGGCTGCACCTTCACCTCTACCAATTTGAACGCCTTCTGGAAGATCTCGAACCTGCGCTATATTGCCATCTTCGTCGCAAAGAAGTCAAGCCGCAGCTGTATGCCACCCAGTGGTTTCTTACCCTTTTCGCCTATCGCTTCCCCCTTCAACTGGTTCTCAGAATCTACGATCTGATTTTGAGTGACGGACTAGAAGGAGCCATTCTCAAGTTCGGTATTGTAGTGATGCAAAAGAACGCCGAAACACTGTTGGGCATGAAGGACATGTCGGCCTTGACCACACACCTCAAAGAGCGCATTTTTGACGTTTACATCGACAAGGCCCCGTCAGCATCCTCAATCCTTGAAAGCGGATTCTTTGGCTCCACAAGTGGTGTCGACAAAGAGGTGTACCGTGCCGATCAGCTCGTACGAGATGCAGTTGCAGTCCCAGTAACTGCGCAAATGCTGCAGCAATACACGAATGAATGGAAAGAACAGCAGCGAGTTGAGAAGGAGCGAGAGGCCGAGCTCCAGGGACTGAAAGACAAGACTTCTATGCTCGAGAAGAAGGTGCGCGTGCTTGAGCAGCGTGCTGAGCAGTCCGACACGGAACATGTGGCTATGGTATCTGATCTTGTCAAGACCAAGGTTGAGAACGACAACTTGGCAGAGGAGAACGAAGCGCTCAAGACCAAAGTAGAGGGACTTCAAACCATCGTCGATACTCAAGTGGAGGAAGTGGAAGCGAGAATGAAGGGGGAGATGGAGGAAGTCATGGCCAAGAACATTGTGGTACACAATGAGAACCGAGCGCTTGAGGAGAGCATGGCGGAGATGGAAAAGGAGCTTGTGTCGACCAAGATGCAATGGGCCACCGTAAGTCGTAGACAATTTGGCGAGATGTTGAAACGAGCTAACCCGAAGCTGCAGATCAACGAAGAATACGAGCAGCTCAAGCAAAAGTGGAACAGTATGGCCCAGATGATGAAGATGTAATCTCGGCCATACCCATGTCTCTCACTATTTCCGTCATAACCCTCATTGCCGGCATTGGGGTTGAAACCGCCCCGAAATGCACCATTATCACGATGTTCATGCTCACGAAACCACGGTCTCATTTGGAATGGACCGCTTCCTATTATCTTCGTTGTCAATATTCTACGACGAGCCTCCTGCAATCAGGCGGTGTTTCAAATTGCGGTGTGGTGACGCTTGACTATACGACTCTATTCAACTCGCATCTCCAGATATACCCATGAATGCGTCGGAACCATGATTCCGACATCTTTTCTTTTGCGTACAGCCTTGTTTCTCCTCTCGGGGACTTTGATTCTAGATGACTTGTATGGGGAGTTCTATGGAAGACGGAATGGTGGGATGGAACCTCGAGGGATTGTTTGACTTTGGCTAGAATTCCAGTGTTGAGTACCTAGCCACTCACCGTGTAACTTGTAGTAGTATTTTGCTAGCGACAATGCTAGCCATAGGGGAATAGCATCGATATTAATAGCCTATTTTTCTTTTGTTAGAATGCTATTGTTGAGTCAATCCATATTGAATTCATCAATGAACGGATTGTGGACGTGAACACCCAGGCATTGACGACAAAGAGGGCGACGTGGCGCTAGTCCGAAGTGGGTTAGCTCCGCCCAGACGCGTTGTGGGCCTCGATACCTGCTTCTTCTAGACTTCTTCCTTTCATCACCTCCACCATTTACTGTTCGACCACACCCGTCAACACCATCAAGCTCGAGTCCCTCTCTTCTTCTGCCCAAGCACCTCTTCAGGTCTTTGACCGTGTTCCACTTTTGTCACTCTCCCCACTTCCCCCTTTACCTTGTCCTTCGTACCTACTCCCCAACTTCAACACCATGGCTGCGCCCTCACCAGACATCGCTGCAATACTGGCAGCCTTAGGTATGTGCAGCTTCCCTAGCCATTCGACTCACGAGTCACTGATATCCGTGTAGCTGCGCGTCCTCCCACCACCACTCCCACACAAACCCCTCAACAAGCGCCACCACCGCAGATGCCGCCTGGGTTTCCCGCTGCACTTCCGCAAAGCGCTCCTCCGGCCATCCCCGGCTACAATCTCCCCCAACCCACTCACTCAGGCAGCCTTGACTTGAGTTCTATCAAACCCGCTAGCTCCGGCTCTGTGAGCATACAAGACGCGCTTGCGAAAGCGCGCGGATTTGCGGCGCAAAAGGGTCTTAGTTATGACCCGCGTCCAGGTAGCTCCGTCATGCCAGGCCCCATTCCCTCTCCACCCACTTACTCAGCTGCAGCTCACTCTGAAGATCCGCGTTTGCGCGGTCGTGATTACGGAGACCCTACTCGCTCCCGGTCACGATCGCCCTCGCGTCGTGATAATATGCGTGATAGTCACAACCCTTATCGAGAAGAACGTCGTGGTGGTAGTGGTGGCTATAGGGATCGCTCCCGTTCTCCTAGACGCAACCAATATTCTCCCCAACCTCGTGCCTATGGTGGACGTGACCGCTCTCCGCCTCCCAATGACAATTCGGAAGTGATCTTAATTGATTCGTCTTTGGTTGGTCTCGTCATAGGACGGCAAGGCGAAAGCCTGCGTCGCATCGAACAGGAATCGGGTACTCGTATTCAATTCATCAACGGCCCTAACACTGGTCCCACTCGTGAATGCCGCATTACTGGTAGTCCTGGTGCCCGTATCACTGCGAAGCGCGAAATCAATCGCATCATTGAAGAAAATGGCGGTAACCCCGCTCGTGAAACAGGCCGCAACGCCCGTAGTAGCGTGAAACCAGGCCAGCAACAGCCTGCTCTGCGTGATGGCGAGCAGTCGTCCCAAATCATGGTTCCTGATCGTACCGTGGGCCTGATCATTGGCCGCGGTGGTGAAACTATCCGTGATCTCCAAGAGCGAAGTGGATGCCACGTCAATATTGTTGGTGAAAACAAGAGTATGAACGGTCTACGCCCTGTTAACCTGATTGGAAACCCTGCTGCTGCTGCCCTAGCCAAAGAACTCATCATGGAAATTGTCGACAGTGACCAACAAGGCAATGATGGCCCACCCAAAAACACGCAATCCGCCAAACGTGACAATTTTGATCCGTACAACGGTGGAGGTGCGGGTAAGGTCAACGACAGCATGATGGTGCCCTCGGATGCTGTAGGCATGATCATTGGTAAAGGTAAGATTGTTTTGTGTGCAATTGCGCGTGTTTATAAATTGACCATCATCCAGGAGGTGAGACAATCAAGGATATGCAAGCGACTACTGGATGCAAAATCAATGTAAATCAGCCTTCCGGTGCAGACATTGAGCGTGAAATTGGTCTGGTTGGAACTCCACAAGCTATCGCCGATGCCAAAAATGCTATTTGGGAGAAAGTGGATCAAGTGGTCAGTAACTTCGTCGCCAGTTGGGAATCCGACAGAGTTTGCTAATTTGTTACAGAGAGAAAAGAATAACCAGAGGCGTGGCGGTGGTGGCCGTGATCATGGTAACCAGAATGATAACTACTCACAGCAGCCTAGTTATGGTCAGGCTGCGGCTCAGCCCAGTGCAACCCAGCAGCCACAGCAAGGAGACGCTGCTGCCGCCGGCGCTGCTGACCCCTATGCCATTTACGGTGGTTACCAAAATTACCTCGCCATGTGGTATTCGTCGCTAGGATATCAACAAAACCAAGGAGCCCAACAACAACAGCCCGGTCAAGCTGACCAACGCCCACCGGGTGCATAGTCCCACATGCCTCCTGCCTACCTCTCTGCGCACATTTGAGTGACTGCAAGCGACAAACTGAAGCCCTCGTCGACCTTTGATGATGCTCGGACCTTGATCTCGTTTACGTGCGTGCGTGCGTGCGTGCGTGCGTGTGCGTGGCCTTGCTCACCCTGTGCAAATGCAACAGCGACATTGACAAACTTTGAATGTGGCTTTTGTGCTCGACCTTGGATCACCATCATTGTATCTGCTCCAAATTGTCTGTTTGCTGCACCGTATGCATACATTCATCCATGCATGCATGTCTGCCCGTCTGTCTGTCTGTCTGTGCGCCCCACGATATACGTCATAAAAGAATATCCGAAACTGCCAGCCTGCATACATACAAACACCCCCGCAGCAGCCGGGTGACACACTATCTCTCTCCATGCAAAAAACGACCCAACAAATGCACGAAGAGGGCAGGGCGACCCCTCCCTGGTTTTTTTCTATTATTTTCCAATCTTGTTAACTCCAATTGGGTGGGCGGCGGGGTAGTTGTTCTTTCTGATATTTTTATTTTATTCGCTAGCTTGCTTGCTTTCCCGCCGTTTTGCATGTATATGTGTTTTTTGGGGGGGAGGGGGTTTGGTTTTTTTGGTTTCCATGGATGGATGCTCCCCGTGTGGGACGGACGGACGACCGCCCCAAAAAAAAAGAAAGAAACAATTTTTTTTCCTCTTTTACCCCTTTCCCAACCCTCTTGTATATTCAAAGTTACTGTTTTATTCCCCTCTTCTTCCGCCTTTTCTCAGTTGGGCTGGCGTGCCGTGCGTGGTGTGGTGTGTTTTCTCTCTCTCTCTCTAAAAACTATTCCCCCCCCCCCCCCCCCCCCCCTTTCGCCCCTTCCAATCGTACAATGAATAAATGTATAGGGTTATTTTTTTTCACGGTGGTTAGCTACTACGGTTATTGTAACAACAATGCGTACGGGCAACGAAAAAAAAAAAACGGGACGGGACGGGACGGGGGGAGAGGGGCATGTATGTGGGCAGGCAGGCAGGCAAGCAAGTACACTTCTACTACATACACACATTTCTAATCTAGTATGTTGTGATAAGTGGAGGGAGAG
>KZ805609.1:0-25072 GCA_003073855.1 Periconia macrospinosa
ATACTATAAGGCGTATAGTTAGTATAGCGCGGCTACTTATTCTTAATAGCTATAAGAGCTACTACTCTTTTAAATTTAAGTAATACTATAAGGAACACAATATTATTACTTTATATATACCCCTATACTTATTACACCTCCTACAGCCGCTTAATATTAGTTATTTTACACTTTTAAAAAAGGCGTATAGGCGCTAAGCTAAGCAGCTAATACGTAACTACATTACCTATATTATAAAACTTAAGTTTTTACTATACTTTATTACTACTTTTTACAATTCTTTTACTAAGAGTAATATATAAGGAGGCTTTAGAGGCGCTAGGCTAGTTCTATTTAACCTAGAGGCTATAATATTAAAGCTTAATATAAGGTTAAGGATACTAACACCACCCTTTTTAAATAAAGAGCCCTAGGCGTTTAAAACCTTAAGTAATACCTTAGAAATTAGGTCTTAGTTAACGCTAGTGAAGGAGAGGATTTAGAGGCATCTAGATAGTTTACTAACCTTAATAGTTAAGGCTTTTAAAAAGCTTACTAAAGGCGCTACTATTATAGCGTATAAGCTTATATTAATATAAAAGGAAGTTGCTAAGCTTTAAGCTGCTAATAAAGCTACTACGCGTTGTAAATTATATAAAAGAAAGTAGATATAGGTAGAAGGGACGCTAATAGTTAAAGAGGGCCAGCGCTTAGTAGCTCTAAGAGAGTTTAGGGTGCATAGTAATAGGAAGAAGGCGTTAAAGAAGGTGCGTATAAAAAAGGCTAGTCCCTCTTAAAGACACTATAAAACCTATGGCAAAACTAGGCACAACTCACGCACCTATTAAAAAGACGCGTAGGACCTAGAGGGGTTATTAGGAAAGTTGTCTAGAAGCCCTAATATAAGCTAGTGTTGTAATTTTTTATTAAAGGTCGTGTTTTTGGTGTGGTCTTGGCAGAGTGATTGACTCGCATGCCTGATTAACTCGCATGCCGATGACGTTAATACTTTTGCATAGCCAAAATGGAATATTTCTAGTTCCCAAGGCCCCCCTTGCACACGCTAACAAAGCATACGGAGAAAAACCAAGTATTCTGGGATAAGCAGCACGGGGATGGGGGCGCACTCAATAAGCAAACAGGGACTACTAGTGTAGTTGGGGTCGCTCTCTCGTGTAATTTCCCCGTAGGCGTTACGGCCGGAGTTGACTGGCGGCTCTCACGAGAGAGCGGGCGGGGACTTTCGGGGATGGAAGAATGGGCTGTTTTCGGTGGTCGGTGTTGCAAAACAGCATTCTTCCATGCGGGTTTAGCTTGGTGCTGGCTGCACAGTTGCACTGCAGGGACCTCGTCCCGTTTTTATTTTGATGGTGGAGACTCAGCCACGAGCCATATGTTGTGCATGGATGTATGGTATTTATTGATGTTTGATTGTTGAGTTGAGGGCTCTCAACGAGGCAGGCGCGTCTTTGGAGATGTCGCAAAGACAGTCTGAAAACGAAGGGCCATGACGAGTGCGCTTTGTAGATTTGCGAATCAATTTCCCGCCCGCCCAGCTAAGGGAACGCCTAATAAATCATGCAAAGAAGGGAAGCACAGCGTCGGAATGGCTGGATGGATTTAGTGTTGAGTGTGGGCGCGGGCTGCCGCGGAAAGTTTTAAGGTTTTGGCGTTTAGTTTAGGAACGCCTCGATAGCTTTAGTTAAGGGGCTGTGGTTTTGGGGAGAAGATTGAAGCTGAAGGGGTTCTAGATGGGCATTCAAATGCAGATGTGGTGCCTAGAGTAGATTGGTGAGGCAGGGCAGGGGTGACTAGGGACGCAGACGCAGATCAATGTGACAGCTGCAGCCGTGAAGTTTCGCTGTGAACCACGGGAGAGTGAATAGAGGCAGGTGTTTTGCTGTTTTACTATCAATGCAACGGACATTCTGCGATGATGCCCAGACAGAGAGAGATGGAGGACGGAGGTGGACAAGGCTGAAACCAAACACCCAAGCATGGCCATTGGACGGCACTCACTGTCTCTGCCTCTTCTAGGCTAGGCCCGAACTGTACTGTAGACAAGCATTTCCGCCTGGCCCTAATTAATTGCGGTTGACGCACACGATCTGCGAAGCGTCATTTCTTGTCACCCTCCGCTCTCCCAAACGCAATCTGCATGAAGCATTCAGGGCACGCGGGCAGGGAATCCGTTGCGACGCCCTCGATTCAACTGACCTGATTCCATGCCCTGTGATTTGCGCCCGTCGTCTTGTCTTCATGCCTGCCAAATGCTGACGACGAATTGTTCCTTTGCTTCCCAGGGACCGAGCGTACATTGACGATTCTCCGGCTTACGCTGCCCTGCTCTGTGTTTCTTTTTTTAATTCTTTGCTTGCAAGACTAGTGGATGCCTGCATCCATCTACTTAGATTATATCCCCTGTCCTCTGTAGTGTTGCTCTCTACTCTACCGCGACCTGTACATGCCATGTCTTCCATATAATATCGCTGATCCTCGCTCGCGACATCAGCTCCCACTCCACTCCGCACTCCTCCTCCCGCGGCATCGCTTCTTCGGGGCCCCTAGCAAGTGATTGCGTATACGAAACGGTTCGATACGATCCCACTCATCCGCCCGCTGCCTTTTTGGTCCTGTTGGCAGAGCCTGGAAACGCCACTTTAGCCCCCCGCGAACTTCCATCCAATCCAGCCCATTTGGTCAGCTACCACCCACCACAACCGGCCTATTAGTACTGGCTGACCACCCACTGGTCGTCGCCATCGCCATCGCCGTCCTCTCCCTTCCTTCTTCCCCGCCCCAGGGGTGGTTCTGTTGTTTTTTGTTTTTCTTGCAGTCCGGCCGCCCAGCGTTATCAGTTGCCTCCGGTTGATGTAGTGTTATCGTCCGATTTGCTGCTAGCGAGCTGCCTGTTGAAACACATTGGGACAAACATCGTCATAATCGCTCATCTTCCTGCTACCTCCGTTTCGGTCGGTGCGCAGCAACCATGCTGAACTTTTTCTCCTCAAAAAGGCAGTCGCGGGCTTTACTGCAAGCCCTCGTGGTCCTGACTCTGATTCTGCTGTATTTGTTCTATGCCAACGATGGATATGCGTACGTCCGGGGCAGCGTGGCGGACCATACCGGCGAGAAGACGGGAGTCGAGGTTTTGCCCGACGGCGACGTGGTACCAGTGCACTCGTCCGTTGGACATGGTTCTGTTGCAGAGCACACGGCAGTACCCACCAAGATCGCTACTGCATCGCCGCTCCCTTCAAATGCCGAGCATAACCACCAACAACAAAATACAGCAACGAGAAAGCCGACCTCCGCGGTCTCAGTACACGTCTCGAGCCCGTCTCCTACCGTTTCTCATAAACCTGCCATCAACCACCCCAAAGCCTCGCTCCCCACGCAGCCTCTCAACCAGACCTTGACTCCAAAAGTACCCAAGTACATCAAGGCCATTCTCGATCCTTTCGATACTTCGTTCGATCGCCTGCAATGTCCTTCCAGCATTTCGCTCATCGATCGATATGCATACCTCCGTTCTTCCCCGGCATCCCATGGGAAAACCATCAAACCTAAATATTATTTCGCTTTGGATCTGTACAAGATCGCCGATCTTTTACCTCGTTTGATGAACACTATCATCGAATCAATCAAATACCTCGGACCGGAAAACTGCGTCTTGAGCATCGTAGAAGGCCGCAGCGACGATGGGACTTACGAGATCCTCTACGAACTCCACAAGGAGCTCGAGAAACTAGGAATCCGCTACATCCTCCAGACCAGCGATATCGACCCCAAAGGCGGCCAACGCGACCGCATCGACGCACTCGCTGAGCTGCGCAACCTCGCCCTTGCCGACATCATCTCGCACCCGAACAACTACGACCCAGACACGACCATCGTCTTCTCCAACGACGTCTCCATGTGCGTCGAAGACGTCCTCGAACTCATCCACCAAAAGCAGCTGCAAAACGCCCACATGATGTGCGGCATGGATTGGAACATCTGGGACCCGCTGGCCTTCTACGACAGCTGGGTGGGGCGCGGCATCAACGGCGACCTCTTCATCAAGATCATCAAGGAAGGCGACCAGATGGTCGACAACGACGCCGGCATCTTCTGGAACCACGAGCCCTCCCGCAAGCGCATCGACGCCTGGAAGCCCCTCCAGGTCTTCGCCTGCTGGAACGGCATCACCGTCTTCACCGCCAAACCCTTCATGGAGAAGAAGATCAAGTTCCGATACGTCCCCGCCGACAGCGAGAAAGAGTGCTACCAGGCCGAACCGAACCTCTTCGCCAAGGACATGTGGCACCACGGATACGGACGCATCGGCATCGTCCCGACGGTCAACCTGGCGTACTCGGACGGCGAAGCGAAGAGCTTGCGCGAACAGAAGGGCTGGATGCAGCAGCATCTCGTCCCCGATGAGGAGGCGCTGATTGACTGGACCGACACGCCGCCCGCGAAGGTGGTCTGTGTGCCTTGGCTGCGCGGCGATCAGACGTGGCATCCGTGGAATCAAGGCCTTCCTGGATACGTCCCGCCTCCCGGTGGTGATACGGGAAAGAAAGACGATAATGCTGATGACGAGGATAACAACGACGATAGCAGCAACAGCAGCAACAAAGACGAGAAGAAGAAGGGGGAGGATAGCAATGATGAAGACCGGAAACGTGATACTTGAGAGAGGAAAAAAGTACACGTTACGTTGTGCCCTTTTGTGGCACGCGACTTGTAAATCATTCTCTCTCTGCGCAACAATGCGCTTTTTTTGTTGTTGTTACTCTACATGTAAATTGCCTTACGAAGGGAGCCTGGCTAGCCAGATAGATTGGCCCGCCCGCCCAGCGACCTACCTACCTGCCTGCCTACCTGGACTGATCGATGCAAAGCCGCGAATGGCTTCGCTGGAAGCCCGTGGACGATTCGTCAGTCGTTGTCTATATCTCACGACGAACACAGCGAAAGAGCAGAGCCGAGAAGGAACCCGCGGGGGTTATATGGAGCAAGCTTGTTGGATACTGCGAGGAATTTAGGAGGGAATTCGATACCCGAGGAGGATGTAATTGGACAGTTTTTGAAGAAGAGGGAATGTAAATGCCAGGTTAGCGATAAAGGATCGCTGGAACGTGTAGATTTTTTTTTTTTGAATTCTTTTTGTTATCCAAAAAAAAAGTGTTTGGGTATCATATGTAGTAGTGTATATACGAAGTAGTAGCTAAGACATGAATGCAACACGCTACTGGAATGTAAACAACAACAACCTACCGAAAGAAAAAAAAATCATGTGGTGGTGGTAGCAGTAGTAGTAGTAGCAGTGGCCATTTTGATCCTCCTCCTCTCCTCTTCCTGCTTGGCCTCGACATCGGCCAAGAAGTTCATCCTGCCCAGGTACGCTTCCTTGGTCTTGCCGTGCGTGTCCAATTCCTCGGCAATGCCCTCCTTGTGCACAAACCCAGTCCAATCCATCCGCGACTTGTCCACGACGTTGAGCTTTTGCGTCTTCCCCGGCCGCACGGGTTTGAACGCGCCAGGTGCGGGGACGTTCTCTTGCCCTGCCGCTGCGGTCGCGGGAACCGTCTTTCGGGGCCATGAGAGCTGGTGTTCGGGAGGCAGCGCGCGCACGAAGCCTGTAGGGTTTGGATCGAATCGGGTTGGTCGGCGGAGCGGGCGGCGGATCTTGGGGGCGTCATCTTTTGCTTCGGCAGTGTCTCCGTCTGCAGCTGCCTTCTGCTCGGCGGCTTTCCAGCCGTCTGCTAGGTACTGTTCGAGCGAGGAGCGAGGAACCTGCTTCTCTTCTGTCGTGTCTTGACCGGCGAAGGTGTATGTTTTTGTGATTGTGATCTGCTCTTCGTCCTCCTGCGCACCAGGGGCGTTGGGGATTGCACCTTGCCCCTCTGAACCAAGGTACTGCTGCGGTTCATTGTACGAGAGCGGCTTCAACGGCGCGGCGAGCATCTGTGCCCATAGGGCATCTATGTCCATAGTAGCCCCTTCGATATTAGCAAGAGGCTTGCGTTCCTTCAACTCGTCTCTCCTTTGCGCTCTTGTCTTGATGAGCCCCCCTTCTCCATCTTCCAGGTCCGACAGTAAAAGGTCGGAGTCTTCATCGTCGCAGCGCCCCTTCGCCCCTTTCCGCTTCTTCGCTTTGCGCGCTGCATGAATTGTGACTTCGTCCCCCGAATCCAGTTCATCCTCGATCTGCGCTTTTCGTTTCCTTTTCCCTTTTCCTTTGACGGGTTTTGCTGGTGCTTCGTCTTCGTCGGAGGAGCTTGCGGACTCATCAGCAGGGGCGTCGGCTGGGTTGAAGTCGTCATCGTCAGAATCGTGGACATCGTCGTCGTCTCCAACATCGACGAGGACGAGGTCGTCCTCGGGATCGATCGGGGCCATTGTAATTCGGTCGCGGAGGGGGAGATGTTGAGGAATGTAACTACTGGAGAGCCGAGGCGTTACCAGATGTCAATGGAGCGCCAAGCGAGATCGACCGCTAATGATCGCGTAGGGTGTAGTGCCCGCCCTACGAGCTGGAAGGATGGTGGTGGCAGGTGCTATGCAGATGACGTTGAGCCGGCGGGGGTCGCGTCGCAACATCTGCGTCAACCAAAACAAACTCCCTTCACCACTCACACACGCCACGTTAAGCTTATGCGCGTCCACTTTTGCGCGCCCGACTGCATTGAAAATAGTCTACTACTACCACCTTCATCATGGCGCCTGTTGAGCCCGACGTAGTTGCGCGCTCAAACGTCCTTCCCGTGTCCTTGTTTGCGGCTCAAGCCCTCCTCGTACTGGGTCTTACTTCGCAGGTGCTGTATACAACTCGTCGCGCTGCAAAATCTCTGCCACCTCCAACTACCACGCGCGGTCAAGAGCCCTTTCGGCGACGCCACGCCATCATCTTCTCTACGCTCGCCTTCTTGTCGCTGACCTCTGTCACGGCTTTCGCCATCCTCTGGCGCGCGTCGTCCTACCTCGAGTGGGCTGCAGAGGGCAACCACGAATCTCCAGGAAGTCTTTGGACAGGCTGGTATGGTACCGGGGACGAAGGTGTAGGCAAATGGAGATTAGGTGACTGGTTGAGCGACAAGAATCTGATCGTTGAATCCGACGCTGTGGCAGTGGCCAAACCTGAAGCCTTTCTGTACACAAGCGAGCATTTTGTGGGATTGCTCGCCAGTTCTCTCTTCATGGGGGTTGAAGGTCAGTGCCTTGTCTCTCCGGCCTGTCTCAGGTCATGTTGAGAGTTGTTTCTGCGATTGATGCCTAACATGGCTCAGGCCGTCGGCGCAATCTATCCGTATATACTGTCGCATCTTTCGTTATATTGGGCGCACTCGGCAGTCTAGGCTACGCACTGAGCCTCTTCTTCACCACCATACTTTACACGCCCTTATCAGTTCACAGTGGCGATAGCAGATACGATGACACTCTATTTACCCCCAAACCTGCAGTGTATTATGTTCCCATTGTGCTCTCCATCTTGGGCATCAATGCACTACCGACCTTGTTGAAACGCAAAGAAGATGTTGACCTCTTACGCCTCGGATACGTTGCAGTGCCGCTGTTTCTCGCGTTTGCACCAAAGGTATGCGCTAACAAAGTGACAATGTGCTCATGTGCTGTGTTGACAACCATCTAGATCATCCCTGCCAGTTGGGGCCAGCATCATGCTTCCAAAGCATCAGCTCATCGCTCGTTCGCTAGGGCCTTCTTCGTCCTATCTCTATTATCTTTTGCTCTGCATTGGAAGAATCTAGGGTTCGCCTTTTTTGTCAACACGCCCCAGAAACATTCGCACGTTTACGACCTGATTGTGAATTTCGGACGGAAAAATCGCTCCAAGCCGGATAGATTCTTGACTGGACTTGCTATTACAGCGAGTAAGCTGAAGCGCGTGAGCCAGCATCCTGCTATCAGTGTAACAACTTCAGACATATTCTTCTCGGGAATAAGCCTCTTGGCCTGGGCTTTCACCCGTGATTTGGACGTCAGCAGCATTCTTGATAACAGTATCTTGTCTTTCTTTGCTGGGCATCCCGCGGAAAAGCATGTGGAATTCGCAGACCAAGTGCAGAAACCTCTCGAGGAAATTGTGGAAGAAGTGGCTGATATACCGACTACAACGCCTAAGAGGCGCGGGCGCCCTAAAAAGGCCGATCTCACAAATGGCACTTCTTCAGCTACTCCCTCGAAGGGTGCGCTGAGAAGGAGCACAAGAAGAAAAAACCACAGCGACTATGAATCAGATGCAGAATCGACGTACAAGCCTTCAGCTGCTGAGAGAGAGGAAGTGGCGCAGACGGAGGCGGATGGCGTGCCATCAGAGGACCTCGTACATGGCGGTGAAGCGACAGCACTGGGACTTGCTCTTACGTTCCTCGGAGGCCTTGGCCAGCTCTCTGCAGGTGTATTGGGGGCTGAAGTGACCAGCACCAACTGAGTAGAGGGCCACGGTTTGGTCTCCGCGCTTCTTGCATTCTGCAGTAGATCTGACAAGATGAGTGTGTGTTCTGGTTTGTGATGTCACGAGCTGCTGTGAGACTCGCAGTACGATGATTCATACCACCATTGTGTGAGGTGATGAATACGAAGCGGCGTAATCGCGCATATGCGTGTTCAAATGTTTGGCTTGAGTAGTTTCACATCGATATTTGTTGTTTTTTCTGATTTTTATTGGGTCACCGGGTCCCTCGATCTTCGGTGCATCAGGTAACGAGGATGCATGGTGGTCACGTAGTGCAGAGCTGGGATAACCCTGTACAGTATATCTCTGTGATAGTATTTTTAGCTTTTTCAACTTTATTTTTCTTCGGTGGTGCGATTCCACGACGTGTGAAGCATTGACGTGTCCAAGTAGGCAGCAAGCGGAAAATACGTAGGCATCTCACGGTTTCGAGCAGGCTACAGCACTGACTCTGTAAAACGCTGATGATGTCAGGATCCCAAGGTGACACACGAGGAAACAATCTGCACCCTTTTTTTTTCCTTTTCTTCGTAGGGGAGAAGGGTGAGTATCCGATACGCGAGGGATTTAGAAAACGAAGGGAAATTAAAGAAGGCTCGGAGAATTTCTTTTTACCGCGCGTGCGTGTGCTCGGTCATCGGTGAGAGTTGGGACGAAGCGACAGCCAACTTGGCTACGAGTTGCAAAGGAAAAAGAAAAGAAATGAGGAATGACGAAAGGAGAATGGGGCATATGGACAGGGCTAGAACAGGAATAGGCCTCTGACGTGAGGTAACGGTATTCAGAAGTGGTGCAAGGAATTATCATCGTATCATGACTAGTAGTGGGTGTCAACTGGCGGTCTGGCACATGTCACCGCAGATGGCGTGTTGTGGGAGAGAGAAGCTGACGACGGCGTGGTGAAGGAAAAGGGGAAGGGGCAGCTGTTGTGCTAAGTTGCTACCGTGCGCTGTGGTACGAGGACAGGCAGGACAAGGTGGAATCGCTCGATTGTCGGTGCTGGTGGTGTAGTGATGGGTGGGTGGCTATGCTTTTGGAGATTCCTAGGTAGCGATCGGAAGGTTTCCCATGATGCCGGGTCAGCCACGAGGAGCGAGCGAGATCAGGGATATCAGGGATGGCACACGGCAAAATCGGCACTAGGTGTGCCTGAGAATCGGCGCCCAAAGGATTGTTAGTTAGTCGCTGTGACTATAGGGGATACGTTAGTTGTAGTTGGGTGAGGTTATGGAGTTAGTTTCTTATACCTACGGTAACTCAGCTAGTGTCACTGTGCGATTGACTGGTGGGAAGCTAGTTTAGTAATTCTCCGCGGCATCGCACAGCACAAGAAACTTGAAAAATGCGTGCTCTTCGGTAAAAAGGGACCCGATCATTGGGACTCGGCATCTTTGAGAGGAACAAGAGGATGAAGGGATAAGGCACATCATCTGAAGTCGGGGGTTGCTGGGCGAAGAAACAAACGAGCAATGGCCGTCAGTGGTCACGGTGCGGCGTGTTTGTGGTGAGGTGTGCGAGAAAAAAAGCGGCCCAAATCAACTCATTATCGCCGCCCGCCGCCCGTGCACGTCTCCACGACCGAGTCGATTACTACCTAACCTACCCTTCCTCTACCCACGCCATGGAGGTAAGCAATCCAGATTCCTTTGCCTGTCCACCCTCATTCCCCTTGTCCTCTCTCTCCGTTCCATTGTTCCATTGACTCATTCCTTTTCTCGCCGAACATCCCTGCCTTGCCTTGCCCTGCCCTGCCCTGCCTGCCTGCCCTTGCCCCGTCCGTCCCTACCATCCGCTTCCCTTCAGCCCTATACCGCACTATATCCTGCCCCATTACCGCTCCCACCACCAACCACCAATATCACATGGCGCCTCTCTGCAGGCCCACCATGGTCTGAGAAGCCTGCCAACCCTCGAGCCTTTCTGCCGGGGCTCGCAGCACTGCAAGTACTACTCTTGTAGCACCTCGCCCATGATATCCCGCCTCTGTCATCCTTTCAACACATCCTCATCACCCTTTCCCCCTGCCTTGATCAGACACGTCATTTCTCGTCCAGCGATAAAGAGTACCACGCTTCGTCGTCGCCGACATGCTGGTCAGGTAACTTGCGTGCTTGGCCCAGAGCAACCCAACTCCAATCGATTTCTGTCCCAGTCTGCAGTTGCAGCGGGACAGGGCGGAGCGGAGCGGGAACGTCCAGAAAATCAAAAAGAAAACCAAGTCGTGTGCTCTTTATGCTGTGTGGCCCTGTTCCTTCCTAAACTGTATCCCTCTACCTTCCATCCTTCCTTTGGCTTTTCTCCAAAATAGCCTTGCCCTCCGACCCAGTCTCTCATTCATCCCTGCCTCTGATCTCTTATAAATTCGTCACTTCGGCATGGAATACCCCATCCCCCACAATGATTCGCCAATCGAGCGGGACGAGCTTTCACAGGCCGACCCCACGCGCCTAAAACCTGGAGCTCAATTGACTCTGATGCGATATCTGCAGGACCTCCCCGAAGCTGAAGTCCCCCACACCGACCCCGTGCCCCCTCGCTTTCATACGGGCCGTCTGCCCAACAGCAAAGCGGGCGATGGCAAACCGCGGTTGCTGCTCATGGGGCAGAGAAGGTGCGTTGTTCGGAACTTGACTCGGATCTCCTACTATCAGACCGCTAACACTGAGATTAGAAGCGGAAAATCTTCTATATCTAGTGTAGTCTTCCACAAACTACCCCCCAGTGAGACCTTGTATCTCGAGACAACAACTCGAATCAAGAAGGAATCTATGCAGTATGTCAGGTCTTCCTCTTGCGCGGATTCTCATGGCTAATGTTGTAGTTCCTTCATGGACTTCCAAGTATGGGATTTTCCAGGCCACCTAGACTACTTTGACCCGGCTTTCGACGTGGACAACATATTCGAGGAGATTGGCGCGCTCATCTGGGTCATCGACGCCCAAGATGAATACCTCGAAGCCATCTCACGCCTGAACATGACCATTCTGAACCTTCAACAATCCTACCCCAACATCAACGTAGAAGTGTTCGTACACAAGGTAGATGGTCTCTCCGAAGACTACAAAGGCGACACCTTCCGCGACATTATCCAGCGCGTCCAAGATGAGCTTTCTGACCAGGGCTACGAGAATGCGCCAGTGTCGTTCTATCAAACCAGTATCTACGATCATTCCATCTTCGAAGCCTTCTCCAAAGTTATCCAGAAACTGATCCCGCAGCTCCCAACCCTTGAAGCACTGCTCAACAGTCTGTGCAGCACCTGCCACATCGAGAAGGCATATCTCTTCGACATCATGAGCAAGATCTACATTGCGACAGATACTAGCCCAACAGACATCGGCAGCTATGAGATATGTTCTGATTACATTGACGTTGTCATTGATGTCAGCGAGATTTACGGATGGGACCGCCCAATTGAAAATGGAGATGCAGAGGCCCAAGAAACAGGAAACAACGACGCCGAGAGTTTGATCACCATGGAAAGGAAGGGCAACAACTATCTCTATTTGAGGGAGATCAACAAGTGAGTTTGCCCGGCAAGCAGCGATCCTGATGAAGACAGCTGACTGGTTTAGGTACCTCGCACTCATTTGCCTCATGGGTGATGACAGTCCAGCAGACAAGAAAGCCGTAATCGATTACAACGTCGGCGTTTTCCAGGCAGCGCTCAAGCAAGTGTTCCCGCGAGCAGAACGGGAAATTGCCGTGCCCGAACGGGCATGAAACGACCATATACATCAACCGAACTAATATCCCTGGGGAGTTTGGCGCTCTTGCTGCATCTGTACACTTCCATCCATTGTTGCTTTTTAAAAAAAAGTTCAAGGGGTCAAGATTCATGCGTTTACAACAAGGTCAAGAGAGGCGGGGAAGAAGCAGAACTATAAAAGTCGGCGCTTACATCTATGCTTGGGTGGGAGAGTTCTGTATCATAGGAAAAGGAAAGATTCTAGAAGATAGCAGCGATCACTGTAGAGTCGACCGATGATGGGAAACAAGCTTAATTAAACCATGACATCGATTATGTAACACGGCTATCTGAATATTCCATGCGGCGCGCGTCTAAAGCCACCAATAAAAATACAGGGAAACCCGCAATCTAAAAATCCGCGACTCCCCTTTGCGGAGTTTAGCGGGGCTACGGTCCGAGTTGATGGTAACGTAGCTACAAAAGTAAGCTGCAGAGGACACCATGTTCAAAATAACCGAATCTTGAAAACCACTTACATACATTCGTCTTCAAAGAATTGAAAAGAAAAAGAAAAAAGTGACATTCGTCTCGTTCGCACCTCGCCCATTGCCGAAACAGTTTGTTTCCAGATACCACGCAATGGCATCCTCGGAGGCACGGAACCGACGTCCTGCTGCTGCCACCGCGGCGGCGGCGGAACCCGAGCCATCGACGCCGCCCATCAAGAAAGTCGCGGACGCGAAGCCAGCGTCGTCGTCGTCGTCGTCGTCGTCGTCGTCGTCTTCAGAAGCGGGATTCTCAGTCCTCGATGTGTTGAGGGTGCTTGGGGGTGTGTTGCTGCTGAGCAGTGGCTTGAGTTATTTGAGCACCAGCGGCGAGAGCATGACGTGGGGATACAATCCGTGGTGGACGCGAGCGCACGAGTGGAAAGGGTTGCTTGTATGTCTTTTTAATGTCCTTTTTTCCTGCTTGTATTTTTTTTTATTTCCCCTTGGAGTTGTTCGAATTCTTCGCGCCGTCGATTCTCGCGCGCGAGAGAAAAAATGGGAAGGAGCGAGTTGTAGTAATGAAGCTCCAAACTCCACATATCCAAACAACATCAAGATAAAAACCGTACACACTCAACACTAACTAACCCTTTTTAAAAAACAAGAAACACTCAGGCAACATCTACCTAACCGACGACGAGCTCCGCGGCTACGACGGCACCGACCCCTCGAAGCCCATCTACCTCGCGCTCAACGGCACCATCTACGACGTCTCGTCGGCGCGCATGACGTACGGACCCGGCGGTTCCTACGCCTTCTTCGCGGGGCGCGACGCCGCGCGGGCCTTCCTCACCGGCTGCTTCCGCACCGACACGACGCCCGACCTGCGCGGCGTGACGCGCATGTACATGCCCATCGACCCGTGGGAGCGCGAGATCCCCTCGGACGTGTCGGCCGAGGAGCGCGCGAAGCTCGAGCGCGAGAGCGACGTCGCGAGGGAGAAGTTTGCCAAGATGACGCGCGGCGAGATCAAGATTCGGAATGAGAGGGAGTTGAGGGAGGCGAGGAAGGCCGTCAGGGATGGCTTGGAGCATTGGCATGTCTTGTTTCGTGGGGACAAGGGCAAGAAGTATAGGAAGGTGGGCGAGGTGAAGAGGGAGAAGGATTGGTTGAAGAAGTTTGAGAAACCGGAGCTTTGTGAGCAGGCGGAGAAGCAGAGGCCGGTTAGAAAGTATGATTAGGGAAGGGGGGTTTTTGTTGCGAGGTTTTGGGTGGGCGGACGGATGGGGGGGAAGGAGGATGAAGGGAGGAGTGTATTGTATCTACAAGTGGTTTGTAGAGATTCATTAAAAAAAAATTGGGTAAAAATGGTTTTGTATTGCAGGTGTTTACATGATTCATCCGCTCTGAATATCTTTTTCTGGCTGAAGATATGAGCATGGTGAATGAGTGAATCCTTTTCACCTTTTCGACCTACTCATTTCTGTTCGTTCGACATAGGTAGATTCTTTTATCAACGTTGAGTCTTGACGAGATTGAGGGAGACATTTGTTCGGTGAACAATCTAGAACGCTCTGTCATGTGTCTCATCGGGGTATTCGAAAGGCTGATGTGAACATATTACTGTTCATCACCACTTGTTCTAACATATATCTTGCATTCATAAACTTGAGTGGTCGCCTCTCCATCAGTCTGTCCGTCCGTGTACATTGTGAACAACGGAATCATAGCAGGCTACCACATCAGAGCGTTACATCATCATGCAAACCAAGCTTAAGCCGACGTCAGACCACAGATCGGTAGATCTATTCATGACTACCAGCACACATTCATGGGGCAAGAGCAGTTCCGGATGTCTTTTTCATTTCAATACATAGCCGACACTTCGGACTGCAGCAATCGAGCCGTAGCCGAATGTTCGTCCTCTCTAATTCATGTCCGCCACACGAGCACGTCCAATGTATGAACCTTTCCCATCATGAAAGAATTTACGTACGCCGACCGATAATGGCAGAAGAGGAATTGTTTTTGGAAAAGAGACGCCCTAGAATCGTGCATCCATCATCCACTCGCGGCTTTGCTTGTCTTGTTCGTTTTGCGTCATGCGAGACGTTTAGTCGCCACCGACTGCTCGTGCTGTAGTGTTGTTAGCCCTTGAACTACACTCCTGGTTCTCGCCAACTTCGCACTGCGCATCTCGGAGCAGTGCGACGGTCGAAAAGAATGGGAAACATACTGTAAATGCTCAACTTGGAGTGTCCGACGACCTTCTTGATCACACCCCTCTCCTCGAGGTCGGTAAGCGCTTGTCGTGCGAGCGAGCCGTTAATCTTGAGACGATCGACGAGGGTGGCAACGGTGATCAGGCGGTATGATTGAACATCCTTGTTAAGCTTGTCGGCGATGTTCTTGTCGAGGACGACAGCGTGTTGGGCCTTGTCCTTGACTATTCAAGTTGTCAGCGGCAATTCTATCCAGGTTCGACAGCGATTGTGCGATTGAGCGGCTGGGGAGCGAGCGCCTGAGAGAATGCAGAGGACGACAAAGAGAATGTTTCCGTTGTTATGAGGATATATGAGGGCCTTCTGCGATGCTTGTGCCCAGGAACTGGAGTCCTCGATGTCACGTACCCTTTCCCTTCGACCACTTCTTCTTTTGCTTCTTGCCGCCGGTTGCTGCAGGTGCCTGTATATATTCATCAGTCGCCCATCCTCAAAAATATCTCTGCAAATATCTCTCTATACTCTGGGATAAACGTACCATGTTGTCGGTTGTGGTGGATGTGCTGGGAAACTGAGTCCTGCTGTCGGGAATTTGAAAGGCGCAAGTGCGGAGAGGGTGGGTTGATGTTGACTAAGCTGGATAAGCGAGCTCACGTGCTTTGGCGTTCACCTCGTTCGGTCGGCTACATGGTCTTGTTTACCGTCCATCGTGCCTCGATTGATTATCATGGAGACAAGGAACCCTAGATTGATTCTCTTGTGTACGAAATTCTATACATACTCAACCGCATTTTGTCCACGTCAGCTGGTAAAAGTCTTCAGCACATGTCGTTGAGCAAAACTGTGCCACTTCTTGGTACCTAAATATCGACTGTTGTCCTTATCGAAAACCCACGCTTCGCCATCCACACACACCTCTCTTTAATCAAAATTAGACGATATCAGTCACAAAAGCAACCGCCGCCACTTAGTTAAGGTTCCCTAGAAACAATATATCGACACAGCATTAGCGCCACAATCCAACACCACCACCGGCTCAACCACTTGCGTCGATTCCACAGCATCATTCAGGTGTCGGCTCGAAGGGGAAGGAAACGAAGAGGCCTGAACCCAGAAGATAGTGACCGCTCTGTCCGTCTATTCGAGTGACATCGATGGAGAGAGCCGAGTTTCAATCTCAGCCTTCAATTTCCTCATTTTCTTTGCCATGTGCGTGCTATACACGGCTGCGAGGCGAATTGACAGTCTGCTTTCGGAAGTGCATGCATATCAGGCAACCGGTGCAGTGATACACATTTAAATGATTGCGCGCGAAGACTACCCTTTTCACACCGAAAAGGTTGCAAGGCATCACGGGCAGGTTTACCTCCGCGAAAACCAAGGCCGGACCAAATGGAAAGGGTGGCTCCCCTGGGATCTGATTCGCCACAACACCGATAACTTCAAGGATGCTCTATCCTTGAAGTTAAGAAACGCGATTGATCGCCCATCGCGCCAATAAGCCAGTAAGCTCAGTGCTAGGCGGAGGAGAAATCGATAATGCGCCCCTCACACCATCACCCACAAAATAACGCACATGGAGACGCTACTCGACGATTATGCAAGAAACGATGTAAACGGCACCATTGCATCTGGATCAGCTGCCGAATAATATGGTAATTCTTATCAAAACATATGCAAGGCGTCGGCCCGGACACACCGACTTCAACTTCCACAAGATGCCTTGCAACTAGCCAAGCGAGATGATGCCCGTGAAACGCTTGGAATCAGTTCAATTCTACACGCAAACTTCGCTTGTTTTCGTTCCCATTCAGAGCGGGTACTCTGAGAGAGTTACCGAGATAGAGGATAAGGAGATATGAGAAGTGAAGGACAAAAAACAAGAGATACAGAGACAGCCACTCCATACTCCCAAGTGAAGCTAAAGGAGAGTGATGACAGTGAAAGACAGATGAGACAAGGAAAGCCAAATACTGCACGTGTATAGCCAAGAGAAAAGTGATTGCCGAGCGGTGGAACGAGTATTCTTCAGCTAAAGAAAGAAAACAAACATCTTCGCCATGTTACTTTTCTTGCTGGAAATGTTCCACCCTGACCAAAACAGCCTACACACTTGCTTGTCCACCTCAAGCAAGGTGAGGTCACGCTCCGCTATCTGAGTGCAAATGCTCGCTAATTCTGAGAGACAAATTCATCGTAACCAGAAAATGGAACTGAGCTAATGATCAACTCATGAATGCTGATGTGCTCCGAAATCCCAAATACTAAACTGGGAATGTATGCGCCAAGACGCCACGTCCATGTGATGAATGCAAAATCATTAGAAAAAATGAGTGTGTGGCTTGGAAAGTTCGTGCACCTCCATCTCCTGCGAACAGTATTAGTACATGTATATGCAAAATAACCTTCTGAGACATACCATCTTGAAAGAGTTGAGCTCCTCTTTGATCTGCTGGGCAAGCATTGGAGTGAGTCTGTTGCACGTAGCGATCTCTCCACGCCTATCGTAGTCTGAAGCAGAATATGCGTCATGGAATTGAATGCGGGGACTGAAGCTGATATTCCTGAGCGACCCTTGCGGTGTGGTGGGAAGGCTCCTTGTACTAGGATTCGCAAGACGTGGTGGCTTGCCAAAGTAATCAGAGCTGTGATCTTGTACGGGCGTATTTGGTGCGCTTGCTTTGACGGATTCGGGTGCTTGGGGTGCGTCAACCGGACGAGTCACTGGAGAAGACGCATCGGATCCAGTTCCATTGCCTATATGTCTGTGAGCGCCTGGGTTTGGCATTGGACGGCTTCTGTTACTTACGTTTCAATATGCCCTTCTTGATTGATGAAAGGACTTCTGCTCGTTCTTTGTCGCTACCGATTATACTTTTCCTTTGGTATACGTCATTTGCAGCCCCTGATGTGCTATTGGGATCCGTGCTTCTTCCCGCGTCCAACGAGTTACGCTCCAGCCTGGGATAGCCGGTACCTCCACCAACCTGTTCATGGGGGTTGGCATTCACGTTCACCTTCTGACGCTCAGCTTCGACTGTGACCATGGAAACCTGGCCAACGCTAGGTTTAAGAGGACCGTCCGCAGCGGGGACTCCAATTACCGACTTGGGCCTGAACAGACCCTTGATGGACCGGGTTCCTTTCTTCATACCACTACCCATCTTCCTCAGCATGATGGAGGCCGATGATGCGGTGGAAGAGATGGAGAGATTGTCGGTTGAGCCCGAGAAACCACCTTGACCGGAATAAATGCCCGCACCAATGCCTGCAGCTTCTTGTTTGGCAACTATGGCGGCTTGTTCAGCTTCTTCCTCGGTCTGATAACGGTCTTTCCGCAGTTTTGCTCGCTCGGCAGCTATGCTGTTCTCAGCCGATGCGCGGCGAAGCTCAGCGGCGCTTCCAAAAGAGAAAGCCCGCCGTAAACGGGATTTCATCCCCTTCCCGCCCTCCTTATCATTCAAGGCTGCCAATTGCTTGACCGCAGGGCTAGCGGTTGATGTATCCATCTTTGCCGGGCTTGGAGGTTCAGAGGGAGACATTGGCTGCGATAAAGGTGAGGGAGCCATCCGACGACTGTGTTCTGGGGACTTTGATGCAGGCGAGGTAGCTGCAGGGGCACGCAGGTTCGACGAACCTTGTCGAGACTGGCTGATGTTAGTACTGAGACTTGATGCGTACGTAGAATAAACTTACCGAAGGCCTGTTGGACCCAATTGACGAGCTACTCCCAGCGCTTCCTTGTCTTTCGTGGCTTTGGCTGGAACTTGGACGGCTGCCGTGGCGGCTCGAGCTCGATCCTGGCCGAAACTCTTGGGTCTGCCGCTTTGGTGTAATGATGGGGGATGTAGACACAGGTTGTGAAGGTGATGTAGTTCCATTTGCCATTGCGTTGGCATCAAGACCGCTGAGGCTGCGTCTCCTATAACGCTTTGCCTGATCGATTGTGCCACCTCGTCCCGTTTGCGTGTCATCCACACTACTTGCACGATTGTGTGCTGGTCTCTTCGGAGGCGGGAGATCAATGGTGCTCAGAGGCGGAAGATTGGATCGGGTTGCTGCCGCACTGGAGGATGCAGTCATTGGGGGAGACTGTTGCGTCGGGGTTGGCGTGGAGGAGGATGCCGTCGCGCTGTTTGTAGAATCGGTTCTACTCGCGGCTCGGCGGTAGCGACCTGGAGATGGCTTTACGGGGGCATCAGATGACACAGGAGACGAGGGAGACTCTGATAGGGAAAGGGACAGGTCAGGGACCGTTGTGGAAAGGTTTATTGTGGGAGGCACATCGTCGACAATGGATTTCCTGACCGAAGCATCGTCTTTGGCAGCGAACGTGGGTGTGACCAAAGAACGGTTCGAAGAGCCCGAGGTAGACACTGTGGAGTCGGACGAGGAGGAGGGATGTGAAGGATGGCCCAGCTTGGACGGATTGGCGGGCTGGGTGGACTGCTGGTTTGGAGCAGACGACGACCTATTCTCCTGACGGAGTTGAGGGGTGCTTGAGAAGGCATACGGTGCTATGGGAGCAGAGGTGCCCCTGTACCCTGCTCCGGGCGAGGGAACATTGTACGCCTGAGCGCGTGGCATCTGCGAAGATCTCTGCTGTTGGGGGTGAGGTTGGGCCGGCGTGTTCTGAAATGCATCAGAAGAAGAATGTAGCATCGTAATAGTACCGGTAGTCTGAACGATGGGCGCGAGTACCTGAGCCATCGGAGTGCTCGTGGAGACGGCGGGTGGTCGGACGGAGGGTGCTCGAGTGACGGTGGGTGCGGGAAAATGAGGCTAGGTAGGGCTTGTGAGGGTGGTGGTGGAGGGCGACCAGGACGATAAGACTCCCTTCTCTCGCTATGCCCCGATGCTGGAGAATTGCGCGCTGCCAATTATAAAACACAGAGGAGAAGAAGCGAAGAAGAGTGGGATTGATTATTAAAGAAAGAAGGAAAGAGAGAAGGGAGCGAGAAAGAAAGAAAGAAAGGGCCGTAGAGGAGAGGAGAAGAGAAGACGAAGGCAACAAAAAGTCGCAGGAAGCTGGAGAGGCTGTCGTGAATCGACTAGCTGGCAGCGTGTACCAAGCCTCCCGGAGCACAGTCTCAAACCTGCATTGGGCGGAGGACGGGGACAGACGGTGAGGGCGAGGGCGAGGATGAGGAATTTGAGACGGCGAGTCGAAAGGCGAAGAGTCCAAGGACGGGTCGGGGGGAGTTACAGAGGAAAGAATAGCTAACGGGGAGCGAGAGAGAGGGATTGGAGGTGGTGGGCGTGGGTGAAGCGGCGACGACAGGACAGGACAGGACAGCAGCCAGGAGAGGAGGATGGGAATAGGAGAAGAAGGGGGGCCGTGCGCGGGACCTGCAAGCCTGCTGGCCTGCCTACCGTGGAGTCTGGTGTGAAGGGAAATAATAACCAACTACCCACTGCTAGGGTATTTTGCTAACTAAGTAATGTACAGTACTTGGGTTAGGTAGGTATCCACTCGACTTTCCCAACTTACTCACCCTGCCCGTCGCCTGGACTTTATTCTTAGCAGTCGAGTGGTTTAGGCGGTTGGTTTTCGCGTTGGCGGCCAGCCAGCTAGCTAGCTAGAGGGGAGCAGAGAGGGGCCTGTCAGGACACACAAGGCTTGCTGGATGACGGACGCCAATTGCAAAATGTTTGGTGTCATGGTCGCCTGTCATGCGTTTCGAGCCTCGGTGCTGCTGCTGGGGAACCCCAACCCCTTGACCCTTCTTCTCCATTTTATTATTTTTTTGTTTCCACCGTCTTCCAGACTTCGTTTTCCTGCCTCTGCCTGGCCTGGCCTGGCCTGCTTGCTTGCTTGCTTGCTGCACTGCACTATGCAACTCGCAATGCAATCCGCCGCAGTTTGTGAAGCGCACATAGGCATACACGGCTGCCCTTTAGGGATAGGACACGCTGAATGCATCTGAAGGGTGCTCTTGGCCCGTTCCCCGTGGCAACGCAGCCCGCTGCCGCTGTCCAGTGCTCACCTTGGTTCGCATTCAATCAATAATCTACTGTGCCTCCGAGGGCTAATTGCCTTCATTACTGGCCCATTTTATTAAGCATTGTTGGATATATACCATACCCAGCTATGATATATGATGTATGTATAACTACCGTAAGAACAGCTTCTCCATGTAGCCAACGTCCCTCCTATGTCCATGGACAAGAAAGACCTCCACCATACATCATAGCCAACGATTATCACGTTGCATCCACTTGGTTTCCCTCCCGCCCCTAGTCTACCCTACCGCCGGACCACTTCGGTGCACGACGCGCGTTAGGCACCATACGTGCCTATCTCCCCACCGCATCCTCAGATCTGGCGCAACACCCTGATTTGATTTTATTATTGATTTTATTTTTGGGTCTATTCCGTCGCGGTGTGCTATCATGTCCATCCTCTCCAATCCAAAACCTGCAGTGCGCATCGCGAATTCTTACCCAGCTGCGAGTGCACTTCGTCACCGCTGCCCTGGAAACGGTTTGCGTTTGCATTTGCATTTGCACATTCCGGATGACGACGGCGTTGGAGACCAAGATTCCGAAGCGCCGCAAACGCAGGCCCGCCCGCATTCCAGCATTTCAGGGGTCTGAAGGAACAACATTGATCACCAGCCGACTGCATGGATGGCAGTTTCATCGTCATTGTCATCATCATCGTCATGCCATGCCGGTCTGCTCTGCTGTGCCTAAGTATGTAATGTCGATGCTCAATTCCATTCACCAAGCAGCTACGTACATAATGTACCTACCTAATGGATATTATCGTGACATGCACTTCGGATCCAATGCAACGTCTCAGTATCGCAGCGTCTTGGACCGAGGCTGACAGGCTCCGCACTGCGCAGTACAAAGGGCGGTGGGGTATGGTGCACTTCACTGCAGTGTGCTTCGACGACGGAGGGCCAACAGATGGCTACTTTCTAGGTTGCCTATAGCGCGCGCCGCTTCTGCATGAACGATACGGGCACATTCATCACTGCTGTACCATGAGCTGTGAGGCTTGCATGGGTGTGTGTGCGTGCTCGTGAGGAGTCGACCGACCGACGGACGACTGTGCCGTGTGCACACTGCACTGCACTGCACTCTGCACTGCACGCTCTACTCTCTCGTCGCCTGCCTGAGCCTGCCTGGATACCCCGCTACGGTCCGAGGGGTCGCAGGCAGGCAGGCAGGCAGGCAGATGTGGCCTCTCCTCGCATCTGCAGGTGCCAGGTTGATTAACTGCCCTAGCCATGGCCCTGAATTCCATCTTGCCGCAACCTGACAGTGACCGACCCTCTGCCAAGCCCTGGGGAGCCAGACTGCAATGAATGGCCTGGGGAAATGAATCGTGTTTGATGAAACAGATCCGGCTTGGTATGTAGTCTGTAGATTGATTGCCCTTCATCATTAGATAGATACGAACCACCCGCCCTTCAAACATCAATCCACCATGTCCTGATAAATCAGGGCCGACAGCCTACAGGGACGGTTCCGCTTTTCTTCCACCAGCCATGAAGAAATTCCGTCCTAGAAGGTTCATCTGTGCAGTGTGCATGATTAGTCCTTCCCTATCCGTCCTCCCCAGCCAATCACCTTCCCTGCCTATCCGTACTCGCGGGGCGCCGTGGATATCAAAACACCTCGTCGCCTTCCACCGCCATCCCAGCCTTACATTTCCCGTCTTTTGGCTACACTGTTTCACATTCTCCATAGCATAGGGCTACTGTAATGGATGTTCCCTTCTTGCTACTTTGTAGCATGGCCTTATCATTCACTAATGAGCTAGAAAAACAATCGTTGCTGCTAAATAATAATACCCCGCCACCAGCGTGCCGTCATCCTCCCATCAATTGATGGAGACAATGACTTCATCGACAGGTCTCACGAATTGCCCGCCGACACAACTAGTCTTCAACACCATTGTTCCAGCGGAGTGGTTTAGAATTGCGCCACTGACCTCTAGGACGCTTTCACAGTGGGCCAGTTTCTCAACATGTCCCGGCGTGTCTTCTGTGCGACAAGACTGACGCGTCCCAATGCCATACTCACAAAGGTGCTGAAGGTACTATCTAGATTGACAAGTCGCTATCAATTACAGAGGAGGCGCCCTGGTTAGTTCAGAGCAGACCTGCGCTAATGGGTACCGGGGCGTTGTTCGTTCACTTCGGTGAACCGCTCCTTCATTCAAATGAGACGTTTTTTTTTTTTTTTTTTTTTTGGTCGTTTAACTCCAATTGCGTAAACAGAGGTGGATCACAACAGCTGGTTTGATGCGCTCGAGATTTCTTCAACACTTTTTATTGTTCACGTCGTTCGTGATTTTCCCGCCGTTCCTGCATCCCGCTCGTCATACATGACATTAGTTACTCGCGTCCACATGTGCAAACGCGCAACCTCCAATCCCATCCAAGCCTCCCCTTACTCCTGCTCGGTCCCGTCCCGTCAGCCATGGTTTCATTGGCGACCCAATCTGCAAGTATGCGTACCTGCCATTCTAGACCGCAGAGGTCCGACTACCAATTCGCACCGTCAGCTTGGAGTGAGTTCGCTACCGAAGTTTGATCGCCAGTGCCGGCTTCCCACCACCAGCGATACCGTTACCAAACCCATACTACTGCAGGTTCGCCACGAAACCACGGAACCACCCGGCAGTCATGGTGATTTGGTCTTTGAACGGAAACGAGCACAAAAACTATATTCCAGGGTGCACCGCAGTGAAGCTATTCCGGTGATTCCAGCCTATCACGCCTCGCCGCTTTCGAGTCCATTGCAACACAAACGTATGGCTATTGCCGTCAGCCTGAGGCTCCGTACGTATCCGCCTATACCGGACACCACACCGCCTGGACAATCAACTATACATTCCAAGCATTTCCCTGTCACACCATAATCTTTGATTCACTTGTCTCCAAAGGGCCACATTATCCCATGTGGCAGTTTGGATCACACAGAAATCAAAAAACACACGAGAATTGTTGCTTGTTTGCGCTCAACTTGCAAGCAGTAATCCCACCAGACTAATCATACCGCCTCACATCTCCGAAATCACGCAGAGCCGGGTAATATGGCAAGATTTGGACTGGAAACGGTATTTTCGATAGTCCATCATACGTGGACTGATCGCACCCAATTCATATTAGCAGTTCCAACGCAAGATATCAGACGCAAAATCTCGGCCGGCGTTGACGGTTGTGTCATCCTTCCGAAGAGCATTGCTGCCAATCATCTCAAGAAACACGTCACTAGATTTTTTCCCGCTCAGCTCACCGCCCTCAAACTTCTATCTAAACCGGCGAGCATTTGAGAAATCCACGCGACCCGAAGCACAACGCATCTGTTTCCTACAAGGCTCATCCTTTGATCACTTCGATTTTAACCACGCTTACGTGCACTAAAGTTCCACCAGCCTCCAGCTGAAGAAAGAAATCACAGCCGATACTTCCAAAATCATCAAGTTTTTCCCCCAAACCCGCCTCACCGATGCCTAGGTGCCACGATACCCCAGGGGGGCGAAAACCCTCAGAAGCACTTTTGAAACAGGAGTTTCCAATTTCCTATCCGATCTCTCGCGCGCGTGCGTGCCCATTTCCCGAAACGTAGGTGCTCGTGTTCCACGAGTCGAACTTAATTACTATACTTTGACCTTGCAGCTGTGCACGCGCGAGCGCGCGCGCGCGCCCGTGTGCGTGCGTTCGTGATCGTTCGTGATAAAGGACATCACTATTTGTGCTCGATAACTATGGATCTTTGAGGCGTGTTGTGCATCGAGACTTCGGGAAGGGGAGTTATGAAATCTTTAAGTGAGCAAACGTGGGAATAGCTTTTGACGTGCGCGCGCGCGTGTGTGACTCGTTTGTGGAACATGAAGTCAGGTAGGTCATCTTTGAGGGAATAGATTCTATAATATCTGACTCCGTTGGGAAAAATACCCCCACGCCTTGCACTGTCTGTAAATGAACAGAAAGGGGGGTGATGAAGACTACCGTGCATACTTATACACCAACAATATCCAACATAAACCACCACAACTCACAAACTAACGCCATCAAAGACGCATTAGTATCCGGAGTAAGCACCCTAACTTTAGAAGAAGAAAAAAAAGATAAAAGGAAAAAAATCTCCCCAAAATAAACATCATCTTCCTATCCTATAAAACCCACGCTCCCCTCAAACAACACAACACAATACAACACCTAATACTCTCTTCCTCACTCCTCCTCCTCCTCTTCCCCCCCCCCCC